>CAWUFW010004991.1:802500-815000 GCA_963921515.1 Calotriton arnoldi | reverse complement strand
ACCCCATCCAGGGCAGCCTGCCACGCGGCAGGCCCAGGGACATATCCAGGGCTGGGGCGGCATCCTGGCCCGTCCAACTGCTGGCGGAGGACCGCTAGGCCGAGAGGGGTCCCAGAGTACCTTGTCCCTAGTAATCCGGAGGAAGGCTACCCCCCTTTCTGGTAACCTGTGCGCACCGCAAGACTGAGGGGACCCTATGCGCGGACGCGCCCGACCTCCTGGAGCCCTCGCTGGTATCGGGAAGGCAAATGAGCCCTCATTGGGAATTCGAGGGCGGCCCGGCCAACTGGTCGCCCCATTGGAAAGCATTGCACGCGACCAGATGGCCGAGAGGAAAACTCTACCTGATGGCCAGGCCCGTAGGAGGCCAATCTGCCCGTCCCGAGACTTCGCCGGAGGGCTCCCGCCTCTCCATACAGGGCTCGGGGGCTCTGCGTCCCGTGGGCTCGGGGGCTCTGCGTCCCGTGGGCTCGGAGACCCTGGCTGGGCCTCACACAGTGGGTATGCTGGCTTAGCATCCCTGCCTGCTCCCAGGGCAAGCAGACTCAGAGAAAAAGGACCATCGGCAAGGGGCTGAGAGGCAGGCGCATACCCGGGCCCCTGGGGGCCCAGGTGCTGCCTTCCCCCGTCTCAGCATCCCCGGACCTCACGGGGGTCTGACTGAGCAAACTCGGAGAAAAAGGACCATCGGGAAGGGGCTGAGAGGCAGGTGCGTACCCAGGCCCCTGGGGGCCCCAGCAGGCAGGCCCGGGTGCTGCCTTCCCCCGTCTCAGCATCCCTGGACCTCACGGAGGTCTGCCTGAACAAACTTGGAGAAAATGGACCATCGGGAAGGGGCTGAGAGGCAGGTACATACCCGGGCCCCTGGGGGCCCCGGCAGGCAGGCCCGGGTGCTGCCTTCCCCCATCTCAGCATCCCCGGACCTCACGGGGGTCTGACTGAGCAAACTCTGAGAAAAAGGACCATCGGAAAGGGGCTGAGAGGCAGGTGCGTACCCGGGCCCCTGGGGGCCCTGGCGGGCAGGCCCGGGTGCTGCCTTCCCCGTCTCAGCATCCCCGGACCTCACGTGGGTCTGACTGAGCAAACTCGGAGGAAAAAGGACCATCGGGAAGGGGCTGAGAGGCAGGTGCGTACCCGGGCCCCTGGGGGCCCTGGCAGGCGGGCCCGGGTGCTGCCTTCCCCCATCTCAGCATCCCCGGACCTCACGGGGGTCTGACTGAGCAAACTCTGAGAAAAAGGACCATCGGAAAGGGGCTGAGAGGCAGGTGCGTACCCGGGCCCCTGGGGGCCCTGGCGGGCAGGCCCGGGTGCTGCCTTCCCCCGTCTCAGCATCCCCGGACCTCACGTGGGTCTGACTGAGCAAACTCGGAGAAAAAGGACCATCAGGAAGGGGCTGAGAGGCAGGTGCGTACCCGGGCCCCTGGGGGCCCTGGCAGGCGGGCCCGGGTGCTGCCTTCCCCCGTCTCAGCATCCCCGGACCTCACGGAGGTATGACTGAGCAAACTCGGAGAAAAAGGACCATCGGGAAGGGGCTGAGAGGCAGGTACGTGCCCAGGCCCCTGGGGGCCCCGGCGGGCAGGCCCGGGTGCTGCCTTCCCCCATCTCAGCATCCCCGGACCTCACGGAGGTCTGCCTGAACAAACTCGGAGAAAATGGACCATTGGGAAGGGGCTGAGAGGCAGGTACGTACCCGGGCCCCTGGGGGCCCCGGCGGGCAGGCCCGGGTGCTGCCTTCCCCCATCTCAGCATCCCCGGACCTCACGGAGGTCTGCCTGAACAAACTCGGAGAAAATGGACCATTGGGAAGGGGCTGAGAGGCAGGTACGTACCCGGGCCCCTGGGGGCCCCGGCGGGCAGGCCCGGGTGCTGCCTTCCCCCATCTCAGCATCCCCGGACCTCACGGGGGTCTGACTGAGCAAATTCGGAGAAAAAGGACCATCGGGAAGGGGCTGAGAGGCAGGTGCATACCCGGGCCCCTGGGGGCCCCGGCGGGCGGGCCCGGGTGCTGCTTTCCCCCGTCTCAGCATCCCCGGACCTCACGGAGGTCTGCCTGAACAAACTCGGAGAAAAAGGACAATCGGGAAGGGGCTGAGAGGCAGGTATGTACCCGGGCCCCTGGGGGCCCCGGCGGGCGGGCCCGGGTGCTGCCTTCCCCCATCTCAGCATCCCCGGACCTCACGGGGGTCTGACTGAGCAAATTCGGAGAAAAAGGACCATCGGGAAGGGGCTGAGAGGCAGGTGCATACCCGGGCCCCTGGGGGCCCCGGCGGGCGGGCCCGGGTGCTGCTTTCCCCGTCTCAGCATCCCCGGACCTCACGGAGGTCTGCCTGAACAAACTCGGAGAAAAAGGACAATCGGGAAGGGGCTGAGAGGCAGGTATGTACCCGGGCCCCTGGGGGCCCCGGCGGGCGGGCCCGGGTGCTGCCTTCCCCTGTCTCAGCATCCCCGGACCTCACATCTGACTGAGCAGACTCGGAGAAAAAGGACCATTGGGAAGGGGCTGAGAGGCAGGTGCGTACCCGGTCCCCTGGGGGCCCCAGCGGGCGGGCCCGGGTGCTGCCTTCCCCTGTCTCGGCATCGCCGGACCTCACGGAGGTCTGACTGAGCAAACTCGGAGAAAAAGGACCATCGGGAAGGGGCTGAGAGGCAGGTGCGTACCCGGGCCTCTGGGGGCCCCGGCGGGCGGGCCCGGGTGCTGCCTTCCCCTGTTTCAGAATCGCCGGACCTCACGGAGGTCTGATTGACCCTCTCCCTAGTAATCCGGAGGAAAATTACCCCCCTTTCTTGTAATCCGTGCACACGAGGTGACAGAGGGGACCCAAGGTGCAAAAGTACCCGACCTCCTGGAGCCATCGCTGGGATCGTGGAGGCAAATGAGCCCTCATCGGGACTTCCAGGGAAGCCCGGCCATCTGGTCGCCCCATAGGAAAGCATTGCGGGAGACCAGATGGCCGAGGGAAAGGGGCGACCAGATGGCCGGGCACGAAAGTGGAGCCATCTGGTCGCTCGGTGCCCCAATGAAAGAGTGAGCGGGTGCCGGGGCACGGGGGACCGGAGGCCCAGGGCCCACAGCCCCAGCTGGGCCCCAGCCATGGAGGCTGCGAGGGGAGCCGACGGGCCCTCCGACCTGGGGCCCGCAGACACCTCGACAAGCAGGCGAAGCGGGGAGGTCTGCACGGGACCGACGGACCCCCGTCCCGGGCCCTTGGCATAGAGGCAGGCCGGGAGACAGGGTCCAGTGCTGGAGCACCCGACCCGGGGCCCGGAGGGGCCCCTGGACCCAGCCGGGGCTCCCGGGCCCAGAGGCGCAGGGGAAGCATCCCCGGGCCCGCGGGACCCCGTCCCGGGCACCCTGCCACGCAGCAGGACCGAGGACAGAGCCCGGGGTGGGGAGCCCACCCTCCCCGGGGCCGCAGGGAGCCCCTGAACCCAGCCGAGCAAGGGGAGGCACCCCGGGCACGATGGAACCCCGTTCCGGGCCTTTGGCAGGGCTGCAGGCTGGGGGACAGGGCCCAGGGCTGGAACACCCGAGCCCCTGGAGCCAGCCCAGCAGGGAGAGGCTCCCCGGGCCCGCCGGACCCCATCCAGGGCAGCCTGCCACGCGGCAGGCCCAGGGACGGACCCAGGGCTGGGGCGGCATCCTGGCCCGTCCAACTGCCGGCTGAGGACCGCTAGGCCGAGAGGGGTCCCAGAGTACCTTGTCCCTAGTAATCCGGAGGAAGGCTACCCCCTTTCTGGTAACCTGTGCGCACCGCAAGACTGAGGGGACACTATGCGCGGACGCGCCCGACCTCCTGGAGCCCTCGCTGGGATCAGGGAGGCAAATGAGCCCTCATCGGGACTTCCAGGGCAGCCCGGCCATTTGGTCGCCCCATTGGAAAGCATTGCACGCTACTATTCCAACACCTTCCCTACTGGACTTGCTCTAGATGGCGCTCCAACCTAAGGAATATTCCATCACCTTCCCTACTGGACTTGCTCTAGATGGCGCTCCAACCTAAGGAATATCCCATCACCTTCCCTACTGGACATGCGCTAGATGGCGCTCCAACCTAAGGAATATCCCATCACCTTCCCTACTGGACTTGCGCTAGATGGCGCTCCAACCTAAGGAATATCCCATCACCTTCCCTACTGGACATGCGCTAGATGGCGCTCCAACCTAAGGAATATCCCATCACCTTCCCTACTGGACTTGCGCTAGATGGCGCTCCAACCTAAGGAATATCCCATCACCTTCCCTACTGGACATGCGCTAGATGGCGCTCCAACCTAAGGAATATCCCATCACCTTCCCTACTGGACTTGCGCTAGATGGCGCTCCAACCTAAGGAATATCCCATCACCTTCCCTACTGGACTTGCGCTAGATGGCGCTCCAACCTAAGGAATATCCCATCACCTTCCCTACTGGAATTGCGCTAGATGGCGCTCCAACCTAAGGAATATTCGAACACCTTCCCTACTGGACTTGCTCTAGATGGCGCTCCAACCTAAGGAAAGAATAGTTTTGGAATTCTCAAATTGCAATTCTCTAAAAATCGCTATTTGAGAATCGCAAAACTATTCTTTGATACATCTGGCCCCATGTCCCTAGTAATCCGGAGGAAGGGTACCCCCACCCCTTTCTGGTAACCTGTGCGCACCGTGAGACTGAGGGGACCCAAGGCACGGACGCGCCCAACCTCCTGGAGCCCTGGATGGGATCGGGGAGGCAAATGAGCCCTCATAGGGACTTCCAGGGCAACCCGGCCATCTGGTCGACCCATTGGAAAGCATTGCGCGCGCGACCAGATGGCTGAGGGGATTGGCGCGACATAGATGGCCGAGGGGATAGGCGCGACCAGATGGCCGAGGTGATAGGCCAAGCATGGGGAGGCTCGCTGGGCACAACGGAACCCCCGTCTCTGGCCTTTGGCAGAGCGACCGGCCGGGGACGGGGACGGGGCCCAGGGCTGCAGCAACTGACCCGGGGGGACCCTGGACCCAGCCGGGGCTTCCAGGCCCGGACGCTCGAGGGAAGCCTCCCCGGCCCTGCGGGAGCCCGTCCCGGGCACCCTGTCACTTGGCAGGCCCGAGGACGGAGCCCGGGTTGGGGAGGCCGCCCTCCCCAAGGGCCCCGGCCGGAGCTCCTGAACTCAGCCAAGCAAGGGGAGGCTCCCCGGGCAAAACGGAACACCGTCCCGGGGCTTTTGCAGAGCGGCAGGCCGGGGGACGCGGCCCAGGGCAGGAGCACCCGACCAGGGACCTGACGGGGCCTCTGGACCCAGCCGTGGCTCCCAGGCCCAGAGGCGCAGGGGAAGCCTCCCGGGCTCACCGGACACCATCCTGGGCACCCTGCCACGCAGCAGGACTGAGGACAGAGCCCGGGGTGGGGAGGCTGCCCTCCCCGGGGCCCTGAACCCAGCCAAGCAAGGGGAGGGTCCCTGGGTACAACAGAACCCCGTCCCGGGGCTTTGGCAGAGCAGCAGGCCAGGGGACACGGCCCAGTGCCGGAGCACCTGACCCGGGGCCCGACAGGGCACCTGGACCCTGCCGGGGCTCCCAGGCCCAGAGGCGCAGGGGAAGCCTCCCCGGGGCCACGGGACCCTGTCCCGGGCACCCTGCCACGCGGCAGGACCGAGGACAGAGCCCGGGGTGGGGAGGCCGCCCTCCCCAGGGCCCTCAGGGGCCCCAGCCGGAGATCCTGAACCCAGCCAAGCAAGGGGAGGGTCCCCTGGACCCAGCCGGGGCTCCCAGGCCCAGAGGCGCAGGGGAAGCCTCCCCGGGCCCACGGGACCCTGTCCCGGGCACCCTGCCACGCAGCAGGACCGAGGACAGAGCCCGGGGTGGGGAGGCCGCCCTCCCCGGGACCCTCAGGGGCCCCGGACGGAGCTCCTGAACCCAGCCAAGCAAGGGGAGGGTCCCCGGGCACAACGGAACCCCGTCCCGGGGCTTTGGTAGAGCAGCAGGCCAGGGGACGCGGCCCAGGGCCGGAGCACCTGACCCGGGGCCCGACAGGGCCCCTGGACCCAGACCGGGGCTCCCAGGCCCAGAGGCGCAGGGGAAGCCTCCCCGGGCCCACGGGACCCTGTCCCCGGCACCCTGCCACGCGGCAGGACCGAGGACAGAGCCCGGGGTGGGGAGGCCGCCCTCCCCAGGGCCCTCAGGGGCCCCGGCTGGAGAACCTGAACCCAGCCAAGCAAGGGGAGGGTCCCCGGGCACAACGGAACCCCATTCCCGGCCTTTGGAAGTGCAGCAGGGTGGGGGACAGGTCCCAGGGCCGGAGCACCCGACCCGGGGCCCGACGGGGCCCCTGGACCCAGCCGGGGCTCCAAAGGCCCAGAGGCGCAGGGGAAGCCTCCCCGGGCCCACCGGACCCCATCCCGTGCACCCTGCCATGCGGCAGGACCAAGGATGGAGCTCCAGGGTGGGGAGGACGCCCTCCCCAGGGCCCCTGGGAGCCGCTGAACCCAGCCGAGCAGGGGGAGGCTCCCCAGTCCCGCGGGACCTCGTTCAGGCATCCTGCCACTCAGCAGGACCGAGGACAGACCCTGGGGTGGGGAGGCTGCACTCCCCAGGCCCCCTGGACCCAGCCCAGCAGGGGAGGCTCCCCGGGCCTGCCAGACCCCATCCAGGGCAGCCTGCCACGCGGCAGGCCCATGGATGGACCCAGGGCTGGGGCGGCATCCTGGCCCGCCCAGCTGCCGGCTGAGGACCGTTAGGCCGAGAGGGGTCCCAGAGTACCCTGTCCCTAGTAATCCGGAGGAAGGCTATTCCGCTTTCTGGGAATCCGTGCGCACCGCGAGGCTCAGGGGACCCTGGGCGCGAACGTGCCCGACCTCCTGGAGCCCTGGCTGGGATCCGGGAGGCAAATGATCCCTCATCGGGACTTCCAGGGCGGCCTAGCCATCTGGCCGCCCCATTGGAAAGCATTGCGTGTGACCAGATAGCCGAGGGGAGAGGTGCGACCAGATGGCCAGGACCGAAAGGACTGCCATCTGCCCACCCCGAGCTGAGCCGTAGCGGTAGGGCTCCCGCCTGCCCTTGCAGGTCTCCGGGGCTCTGCACCAGGGACCCTTGTCCCGGGCAGATGGACACTTGGCAGGCAGCAGGACGGGGGCTCCCAAACCCCAGGCCCTGACCGAAACGCAGTCCCCGGGGCCGGTCCCTGCTTCGCAACCCAGCCAGGCCGGGGAGATCGGGGAGCCTGCCCAGGCACGAGGGACCCCTGGAGATCAGGGAGCCTGCCCAGGCACGAGGGACCCCCTGTCCCGGGCACACGGACCCTCAGGACGTGCGCTCGTTTTCCACACATTTTTTCCAAAATTCTGCATAGTGGCGCTACGCCAACTACGCCCAGCCCTACCCCTGTCCCGGGCACAAGGACCCTCAGGACGTGCGCACGTTTTCCACACATTTTTTTTCCAAAATTTTGCGTAGTGGAACTACGCAAATTCCGCCCAGCCCTAACCAAACTCCTACTACGCAGTGGAAAGGACTTAGCCAGCCACGCCCCCACCTGGCCCGGTCCCCGTTTCTGAACCCAGCCAGTTTGCGGGAGCCTCCCTTGGCCCGATGGACCCCATCACGGGCACCCGGACCCTCGCCAGGCCGCAGGACAGGGGCTCTCGCACCACAGGGTCGTATAGGGGTGGGCAGAATACTCCGCTCCGCCAGCGTAGCGGATAAAGCCAGCCACCCCCGCTCCACAGCCCGGTCCCTGCTTCTGAAAGCAGCCAGGCCGGGAGAGCCTCCCCGGGCCCTGGTGGACCCCCGTCCCCAGCGCCCGGACCCTCGGCTGGCTTGCAGTACGGGGGCTCCCGCACCCCGGGACCCGCCGGACGGAGCACGAGCCCCGGGCCCGGTCCCAGCTTCCGAACCCTAGCCAGGCCGGGGAGAGCCTCCCCGGGCCTCGGGTGGAACCACTCCTGTTCCCAGCCACCGGACACTCGGCCTGCTTGCCGGACGGGGGGCTCCCGCACCCCAGGGACTGCCAGACGGAGCTCAAGCCCCAGGCCCTGTCCCTGCTTCTGACACCCAGCCAGGCTGGAGAGAGCCTCCCTGGGCCCCGGTGGACCCCCCGTCCCCAGCGCCCGGAGCCTCGGCTGGCTTGCAGTACGGGGTGCTCCCGCACCCCTGGGCCCGCCGGACGGAGCACGAGCCCCGGGCCCGGTCCCAGCTTCCGAACCCTAGCCAGGCCGGGGAGAGCCTCCCCAGGCCTCGGGTGGAACCACTCCTGTCCCCAGCCACCGGACACTCGGCCCGCTTCCCGGACGGGGGCTCCCGCACCCCAGGGCCTGCCAGACGGAGCTCAAGCCCCAGGCCCAGGTCCCAGTCCCAGCTTCCGAACACTATGCCAGGCCTGGGAGAGCCTCCCCGGGCCCCGATGGACCCCCGTGCCCAGCGCCCGGACCCTGGGCTGGCTTGCAGGATGGGGGCTCCCGTACACCGGGCCCCGCCGGACGGAGCTCAAGCCCCAGGCCCTGTCCCTGCTTCTGACACCCAGCCAGGCTGGAGAGAGCCTCCCTGGGCCCCGGTGGACCCCCCGTCCCCAGCGCCCGGAGCCTCGGCTGGCTTGCAGTACGGGGGAGCTCCCGCACCCCGGGGCCCGCCGGACGGAGCACGAGCCCCGGCCCGGTCCCAGCTTCCGAACCCTAGCCAGGCCGGGGAGAGCCTCCCCGGGCCTCGGGTGGAACCACTCCTGTCCCCAGCCACCGGACACTCGGCCTGCTTGCCGGACGGGGGCTCCCGCACCCCAGGGCCTGCCAGACGGAGCTCAAGCCCCAGGCCCAGGTCCCAGTCCCAGTCCCAGCTTCCGAACACTATGCCAGGCCTGGGAGAGCCTCCCCGGGTCCCGATTGACCCCCGTGCCCAGCGCCCGGACCCTGGGCTGGCTTGCAGGATGGGGGGCTCCCATACCCCGGGCCCCGCCGGACGGAGCTCAAGCCCCAGGCCCGGTCCCTCCTTCTGACACCCAGCCAGGCTGGAGAGAGCCTCCCTGGGCCCCGGTGGACCCCCCGTCCCCAGCGCCCGGACCCTCGGCTGGCTTGCAGTACGGGGGCTCCCGCACCCCGGGGCCCGCCGGACGGAGCTCGAGCCCCAGGCCCTGTCCCTGCTTCTGACACCCAGCCAGGCGGGAGAGAGCCTCCCGGGCCCCGGTGGACCCAGGTCCCCAGCACCCAGACCCTCGGCTGGCTTGCAGGACGGGGGGGCTCCCGCACCCCATGGCCCGCTGGACGGAGCTCAAGCCCCGGGCCCGGTCCCTGCTTTCAACACCCAGCCAGGCCGGGGGAGCCTCCCGGGCCCCGATGGACCCTCTGTCCCCAGCACCCAGACCCTGGGCCGGCTTGCAGGACGGGGGGCTCCAGCACCCCATGGCCTGCCGGACAGAGCTCAAGCCCTGGGCCCGGTCCCTGCTTCCGAACCCTAGCCAGGCCGGATAGAGCCTCCCTTGGCCCCGATGAACGCCCAGACCCTCGGCTGGCTTGCATGACGGTGGGGCTCCCGCACCCCATGGCCCGCCGGACGGAGCTCAAGCCCCAGGGAGGCCCCAGGGATGGCCGCTGGGGCGGTGTTGTCCGGGCCCAGCCCATCTGGTCGACGGCTGTGAACCTCCCGCCTGGGAGGGGTGTCCCGGAGTACCCTGTCCCTAGTAATCCGGAGGAAAAACACCCCCTTTCTTGTAATCCGTGCGCACAGGGTGACAGGGGGACCCAAGGCGCGAACGTACCCGACCTCCTGGAGCCCTGGCTGGGATCGGGAGGCAAATGAGCCCTCATCGGGACTTCCAGGAAGCCCGGCCATCTGGTCGCCCCATAGGAAAGCATTGTGGGAGACCAGATGGCCGAGGGGAAAGGGGCGACCAGATGGCCGAGGGGAAAGGGGAGCCATCTGGTTGCTCTGTGCCCCCAACGAAAGAGTGAGCGGGCGCCGGGGCATGGGGGCCGGAGGCCCAGGGCCCCAGCTGGGCCCCAGCCATGGAGGCTGCGAGGGGGACCCGACAGGCCCTCCGACCCGGGGCCCGCGGACACCTTCACAAGCAGGGGAGGCCTGCACGGGACCAACGGACCCCTGTCCTGGGCCCTTGGTGGAGCAGCAGGCCGGAGGACGGGGCCCAGGGCCGGAGCACCCGACCCGGGGACCGACGGGGCCCCTGGACCCAGCCGGGGCCCCTGGACCCAGCCGGGGCTCCAGGGGCGCAGGGAAGCCACCCCGGGCACCCTGCCACGCGGCAGGACCGAGGACGGAGCCCGGGGTGGGGAGGCCACCCTCCCGGGGCCCCGGACGGAGCTCCTGAACCCAGCCAAGCCAGGGGGGCTCCCCAGGCACGACGGAACCCCGTCTCGGACCTTTGGCATAGCAGCAGACCGGGGACGGGGCCCTGGGCTGGAGCACCCGACCCGGGGCCCAGAGGGGCCCCTGGACCCAGCCGGGGCTCCCGGACCCAGGGGCGCAGGGGAAGCCTCCCGGTCCCACGGGACACCGTCCCGGGCACCCTGCCATGCGGCAGGACCTAGGACGGAGCCCGGGGTGGGGAGGCCACCCTCCCTGGGGCCCCGGACGGAGCTCCTGAACCCAGCCAAGCCAGGGGGGCTCCCCAGGCACAATGGAACCCCGTCTCGGACCTTTGGCATAGCAGCAGGCCGGGGGACGGGGCCCAGGGCTGGAGCACCCGACCCGGGGCCCAGAGGGGCCCCTGGACCCAGCCGGGGCTCCCGGGCCCAGGGGCGCAGGGGAAGCCTCCCGGTCCCACGGGACCCCGTCCCGGGCACCCTGCCATGCGGCAGGACCTAGGACGGAGCCCGGGGTGGGGAGGCCACCCTCCCCGCGGCCCCGGACATAGCTCCTGAACCCAGCCAAGCCAGGGGGAGCCTGCCCTTGCAGGGCTCGGGGCTCCGCTTCCCGGGGGCTCGGGGACCCCGGCCGGGCCTTGGGAACAGGGAGGCCCGCAGCAGCTCTCGGGGCCCAGACTCCCCGGGGGAGGACTGCCCAGGACCCGTGGAGCCCGTCCCGGGCACTTTGCCACGCCGCGGGCCGGAGCAGGGAGCCCCGGACGCTGGGGAGGTGGTCCCCGGGCCCAGCCCGGCTGGTCCCCGGCTGGGAACCTCCAGTCCCGGGAGGGGTGTCCCGGAGTACCCTGTCCCTAGTAATCCGGAGGAAAACACCCCCTTTCTTGTCAACCGTGCGCACAGGGTGACAGAGGGGACCCAAGGCGCAAACGTACCCGACCTCCTGGAGCCCTGGCTGGGATCGGGAGGCAAATGAGCCCTCATCGGGACCCGCCTGCCCTTGCAGGGCTCGGGGGCTCCGCTTCCCGGGGGCTCGGGGACCCCGGCCGGGCCTTGGGAACAGGGAGGCCCGCAGCAGCTCTCGGGGCCCAGACTCCCCGGGGGAGGACTGCCCAGGACCCGTGGAGCCCGTCCCGGGCACTTTGCCACGCCGCGGGCCGGAGGAGGGAGCCCCGGACGCTGGGGAGGTGGTCCCCGGGCACAGCCCGGCTGGTCCCCGGCTGGGAACCTCCAGTCCCGGGAGGGGTGTCCCGGAGTACCCTGTCCCTAGTAATCCGGAGGAAAAACACCCCCTTTCTTGTCAACCGTGCGCACAGGGTGACAGAGGGGACCCAAGGCGCGAACGTACCCGACCTCCTGGAGCCCTGGCTGGGATCGGGAGGCAAATGAGCCCTCATCGGGACCCGCCTGCCCTTGCAGGGCTCGGGGCTCCGCTTCCCGGGGGCTCGGGGACCCCGGCCGGGCCTTGGGAACAGGGAGGCCCGCAGCAGCTCTCGGGGCCCAGACTCCCCGGGGGAGGACTGCCCAGGACCCGTGGAGCCCGTCCCGGGCACTTTGCCACGCCGCGGGCCGGAGGAGGGAGCCCCGGACGCTGGGGAGGTGGTCCCCGGGCCCAGCCCGGCTGGTCCCCGGCTGGGAACCTCCAGTCCCGGGAGGGGTGTCCCGGAGTACCCTGTCCCTAGTAATCCGGAGGAAAAACACCCCCTTTCTTGTCAACCGTGCGCACAGGGTGACAGAGGGGACCCAAGGCGCGAACGTACCCGACCTCCTGGAGCCCTGGCTGGGATCGGGGAGGCAAATGAGCCCTCATCGGGACCCGCCTGCCCTTGCAGGGCTCGGGGCTCCGCTTCCCGGGGCTCGGGGACCCCGGCCGGGCCTTGGGAACAGGGAGGCCCGCAGGAGCTCTCGGGGCCCAGACTCCCGGGGGAGGACTGCCCAGGACCCGTGGAGCCCGTCCCGGGCACTTTGCCACGCTGCGGGCCAGAGGAGGGAGCCCGGACGCTGGGGAGGTGGTCCCCGGGCCCAGCCCATCTGGTCCCCGGCTGGGAACCTCCTGTCCCGGGAGGGGTGTCCCGGAGTACCCTGTCCCTAGTAATCCGGAGGAAAAACACCCCCCTTTCTTGTAATCCGTGCGCACAGGGTGACAGAGGGGACCCAAGGCGCGAACGTACCCGACCTCCTGGAGCCCTGGCTGGGATCGGGGAGGCAAATGAGCCCTCATCGGGACTTC
>CAWUFW010004991.1:605000-790000 GCA_963921515.1 Calotriton arnoldi | reverse complement strand
CCAGGCCCGTAGGAGGCCAATCTGCCCGTCCCGAGACTTCGCCGGAGGGCTCCCGCCTCTCCATACAGGGCTCGGGGGCTCTGCATCCCGTGGGCTCGGGGGCTCTGCGTCCCATGGGCTCGGAGACCCTGGCTGGGCCTCACACAGTGGGTATGCTGGCTTAGCATCCCTGCCTGCTCCCAGGGCAAGCAGACTCAGAGAAAAAGGACCATCGGCAAGGGGCTGAGAGGCAGGCGCATACCCGGGCCCCTGGGGGCCCAGGTGCTGCCTTCCCCGTCTCAGCATCCCCGGACCTCACGGGGGTCTGACTGAGCAAACTCGGAGAAAAAGGACCATCGGGAAGGGGCTGAGAGGCAGGTGCGTACCCAGGCCCCTGGGGGCCCCAGCAGGCAGGCCCGGGTGCTGCCTTCCCCCGTCTCAGCATCCCTGGACCTCACGGAGGTCTGCCTGAACAAACTTGGAGAAAATGGACCATCGGGAAGGGGCTGAGAGGCAGGTACATACCCGGGCCCCTGGGGGCCCCGGCAGGCAGGCCCGGGTGCTGCCTTCCCCCATCTCAGCATCCCCGGACCTCACGGGGTCTGACTGAGCAAACTCTGAGAAAAAGGACCATCGGAAAGGGGCTGAGAGGCAGGTGCGTACCCGGGCCCCTGGGGGCCCTGGCGGGCAGGCCCGGGTGCTGCCTTCCCCGTCTCAGCATCCCCGGACCTCACGTGGGTCTGACTGAGCAAACTCGGAGGAAAAAGGACCATCGGGAAGGGGCTGAGAGGCAGGTGCGTACCCGGGCCCCTGGGGGCCCTGGCAGGCGGGCCCGGGTGCTGCCTTCCCCCATCTCAGCATCCCCGGACCTCACGGGGGTCTGACTGAGCAAACTCTGAGAAAAAGGACCATCGGAAAGGGGCTGAGAGGCAGGTGCGTACCCGGGCCCCTGGGGGCCCTGGCGGGCAGGCCCGGGTGCTGCCTTCCCCGTCTCAGCATCCCCGGACCTCACGTGGGTCTGACTGAGCAAACTCGGAGAAAAAGGACCATCAGGAAGCGGCTGAGAGGCAGGTGCGTACCCGGGCCCCTGGGGGCCCTGGCAGGCGGGCCCGGGTGCTGCCTTCCCCGTCTCAGCATCCCCGGACCTCACGGAGGTATGACTGAGCAAACTCGGAGAAAAAGGACCATCGGGAAGGGGCTGAGAGGCAGGTACGTGCCCAGGCCCCTGGGGGCCCCGGCGGGCAGGCCCGGGTGCTGCCTTCCCCCATCTCAGCATCCCCGGACCTCACGGAGGTCTGCCTGAACAAACTCGGAGAAAATGGACCATTGGGAAGGGGCTGAGAGGCAGGTACGTACCCGGGCCCCTGGGGGCCCCGGCAGGCAGGCCCGGGTGCTGCCTTCCCCATCTCAGCATCCCCGGACCTCACGGAGGTCTGCCTGAACAAACTCGGAGAAAATGGACCATTGGGAAGGGGCTGAGAGGCAGGTACGTACCCGGGCCCCTGGGGGCCCCGGCGGGCAGGCCCGGGTGCTGCCTTCCCCATCTCAGCATCCCCGGACCTCACGGGGGTCTGACTGAGCAAATTCGGAGAAAAAGGACCATCGGGAAGGGGCTGAGAGGCAGGTGCATACCCGGGCCCCTGGGGGCCCCGGCGGGCGGGCCCGGGTGCTGCTTTCCCCGTCTCAGCATCCCCGGACCTCACGGAGGTCTGCCTGAACAAACTCGGAGAAAAAGGACAATCGGGAAGGGGCTGAGAGGCAGGTATGTACCCGGGCCCCTGGGGCCCCGGCGGGCGGGCCCGGGTGCTGCCTTCCCCATCTCAGCATCCCCGGACCTCACGGGGGTCTGACTGAGCAAATTCGGAGAAAAAGGACCATCGGGAAGGGGCTGAGAGGCAGGTGCATACCCGGGCCCCTGGGGGCCCCGGCGGGCGGGCCCGGGTGCTGCTTTCCCCCGTCTCAGCATCCCCGGACCTCACGGAGGTCTGCCTGAACAAACTCGGAGAAAAAGGACAATCGGGAAGGGGCTGAGAGGCAGGTATGTACCCGGGCCCCTGGGGGCCCCGGCGGGCGGGCCCGGGTGCTGCCTTCCCCTGTCTCAGCATCCCCGGACCTCACATCTGACTGAGCAGACTCGGAGAAAAAGGACCATTGGGAAGGGGCTGAGAGGCAGGTGCGTACCCGGTCCCCTGGGGGCCCCAGCGGGCGGGCCCGGGTGCTGCCTTCCCCTGTCTCGGCATCGCCGGACCTCACGGAGGTCTGACTGAGCAAACTCGGAGAAAAAGGACCATCGGGAAGGGGCTGAGAGGCAGGTGCGTACCCGGGCCTCTGGGGCCCCGGCGGGCGGGCCCGGGTGCTGCCTTCCCCTGTTTCAGAATCGCCGGACCTCACGGAGGTCTGATTGACCCTCTCCATAGTAATCCGGAGGAAAATTACCCCCCTTTCTTGTAATCCGTGCACACGAGGTGACAGAGGGGACCCAAGGTGCAAAAGTACCCGACCTCCTGGAGCCATCGCTGGGATCGTGGAGGCAAATGAGCCCTCATCGGGACTTCCAGGGAAGCCCGGCCATCTGGTCGCCCCATAGGAAAGCATTGCGGGAGACCAGATGGCCGAGGGAAAGGGGCGACCAGATGGCCGGGCACGAAAGTGGAGCCATCTGGTCGCTCGGTGCCCCAATGAAAGAGTGAGCGGGTGCCGGGGCACGGGGGACCGGAGGCCCAGGGCCCACAGCCCCAGCTGGGCCCCAGCCATGGAGGCTGCGAGGGGAGCCGACGGGCCCTCCGACCTGGGGCCCGCAGACACCTCGACAAGCAGGCGAAGCGGGGAGGTCTGCACGGGACCGACGGACCCCCGTCCCGGGCCCTTGGCATAGAGGCAGGCCGGGAGACAGGGTCCAGTGCTGGAGCACCCGACCCGGGGCCCGGAGGGGCCCCTGGACCCAGCCGGGGCTCCCGGGCCCAGAGGCGCAGGGGAAGCATCCCCGGGCCCGCGGGACCCCGTCCCGGGCACCCTGCCACGCAGCAGGACCGAGGACAGAGCCCGGGGTGGGGAGGCCACCCTCCCGGGGCCGCAGGGAGCCCCTGAACCCAGCCGAGCAAGGGGAGGCACCCCGGGCACGATGGAACCCCGTTCCGGGCCTTTGGCAGGGCTGCAGGCTGGGGGACAGGGCCCAGGGCTGGAACACCCGAGCCCCTGGAGCCAGCCCAGCAGGGAGAGGCTCCCGGGCCCGCCGGACCCCATCCAGGGCAGCCTGCCACGCGGCAGGCCCAGGGACGGACCCAGGGCTGGGGCGGCATCCTGGCCCGTCCAACTGCCGGCTGAGGACCGCTAGGCCGAGAGGGGTCCCAGAGTACCTTGTCCCTAGTAATCCGGAGGAAGGCTACCCCCCTTTCTGGTAACCTGTGCGCACCGCAAGACTGAGGGGACACTATGCGCGGACGCGCCCGACCTCCTGGAGCCCTCGCTGGGATCAGGGAGGCAAATGAGCCCTCATCGGGACTTCCAGGGCAGCCCGGCCATTTGGTCGCCCCATTGGAAAGCATTGCACGCTACTATTCCAACACCTTCCCTACTGGACTTGCTCTAGATGGCGCTCCAACCTAAGGAATATTCCATCACCTTCCCTACTGGACTTGCTCTAGATGGCGCTCCAACCTAAGGAATATCCCATCACCTTCCCTACTGGACATGCGCTAGATGGCGCTCCAACCTAAGGAATATCCCATCACCTTCCCTACTGGACTTGCGCTAGATGGCGCTCCAACCTAAGGAATATCCCATCACCTTCCCTACTGGACATGCGCTAGATGGCGCTCCAACCTAAGGAATATCCCATCACCTTCCCTACTGGACTTGCGCTAGATGGCGCTCCAACCTAAGGAATATCCCATCACCTTCCCTACTGGACATGCGCTAGATGGCGCTCCAACCTAAGGAATATCCCATCACCTTCCCTACTGGACTTGCGCTAGATGGCGCTCCAACCTAAGGAATATCCCATCACCTTCCCTACTGGACTTGCGCTAGATGGCGCTCCAACCTAAGGAATATCCCATCACCTTCCCTACTGGAATTGCGCTAGATGGCGCTCCAACCTAAGGAATATTCGAACACCTTCCCTACTGGACTTGCTCTAGATGGCGCTCCAACCTAAGGAAAGAATAGTTTTGGAATTCTCAAATTGCAATTCTCTAAAAATCGCTATTTGAGAATCGCAAAACTATTCTTTGATACATCTGGCCCCATGTCCCTAGTAATCCGGAGGAAGGGTACCCCCCCTTTCTGGTAACCTGTGCGCACCTTGAGACTGAGGGGACCCAAGGCACGGACGCGCCCAACCTCCTGGAGCCCTGGATGGGATCGGGGAGGCAAATGAGCCCTCATAGGGACTTCCAGGGCAACCCGGCCATCTGGTCGACCCATTGGAAAGCATTGCGCGCGCGACCAGATGGCTGAGGGGATTGGCGCGACATAGATGGCCGAGGGGATAGGCGCGACCAGATGGCCGAGGTGATAGGCCAAGCATGGGGAGGCTCGCTGGGCACAACGGAACCCCCGTCTCTGGCCTTTGGCAGAGCGACCGGCCGGGGGACGGGGGACGGGGCCCAGGGCTGCAGCAACTGACCCGGGGGGACCCTGGACCCAGCCGGGGCTTCCAGGCCCGGACGCTCGAGGGAAGCCTCCCGGCCCTGCGGGAGCCCGTCCCGGGCACCCTGTCACTTGGCAGGCCCGAGGACGGAGCCCGGGTTGGGGAGGCCGCCCTCCCCAAGGGCCCCGGCCGGAGCTCCTGAACTCAGCCAAGCAAGGGAGGCTCCCCGGGCAAAACGGAACACCGTCCCGGGGCTTTTGCAGAGCGGCAGGCCGGGGGACGCGGCCCAGGGCAGGAGCACCCGACCAGGGACCTGACGGGGCCTCTGGACCCAGCCGTGGCTCCCAGGCCCAGAGGCGCAGGGGAAGCCTCCCGGGCTCACCGGACACCATCCTGGGCACCCTGCCACGCAGCAGGACTGAGGACAGAGCCCGGGGTGGGGAGGCTGCCCTCCCCGGGGCCCTGAACCCAGCCAAGCAAGGGGAGGGTCCCTGGGTACAACAGAACCCCGTCCCGGGGCTTTGGCAGAGCAGCAGGCCAGGGGACGCGGCCCAGTGCCGGAGCACCTGACCCGGGGCCCGACAGGGCACCTGGACCCTGCCGGGGCTCCCAGGCCCAGAGGCGCAGGGGAAGCCTCCCGGGGCCACGGGACCCTGTCCCGGGCACCCTGCCACGCGGCAGGACCGAGGACAGAGCCCGGGGTGGGGAGGCCGCCCTCCCCAGGGCCCTCAGGGGCCCCAGCCGGAGATCCTGAACCCAGCCAAGCAAGGGGAGGGTCCCCTGGACCCAGCCGGGGCTCCCAGGCCCAGGCGCAGGGAAGCCTCCCGGGCCCACGGGACCCTGTCCCGGGCACCCTGCCACGCAGCAGGACCGAGGACAGAGCCCGGGGTGGGGAGGCCGCCCTCCCGGGACCCTCAGGGGCCCCGGACGGAGCTCCTGAACCCAGCCAAGCAAGGGGAGGGTCCCCGGGCACAACGGAACCCCGTCCCGGGGCTTTGGTAGAGCAGCAGGCCAGGGGACGCGGCCCAGGGCCGGAGCACCTGACCCGGGGCCCGACAGGGCCCCTGGACCCAGCCGGGGCTCCCAGGCCCAGAGGCGCAGGGAAGCCTCCCCGGGCCCACGGGACCCTGTCCCCGGCACCCTGCCACGCGGCAGGACCGAGGACAGAGCCCGGGGTGGGGAGGCCGCCCTCCCCAGGGCCCTCAGGGGCCCCGGCTGGAGAACCTGAACCCAGCCAAGCAAGGGGAGGGTCCCCGGGCACAACGGAACCCCATTCCCGGCCTTTGGAAGTGCAGCAGGGTGGGGGACAGGTCCCAGGGCCGGAGCACCCGACCCGGGGCCCGACGGGGCCCCTGGACCCAGCCGGGGCTCCAAAGGCCCAGAGGCGCAGGGGAAGCCTCCCGGGCCCACCGGACCCCATCCCGTGCACCCTGCCATGCGGCAGGACCAAGGATGGAGCTCCAGGGTGGGGAGGACGCCCTCCCCAGGGCCCCTGGGAGCCGCTGAACCCAGCCGAGCAGGGGAGGCTCCCCAGTCCCGCGGGACCTCGTTCAGGCATCCTGCCACTCAGCAGGACCGAGGACAGACCCTGGGGTGGGGAGGCTGCACTCCCCAGGCCCCCTGGACCCAGCCCAGCAGGGGAGGCTCCCCGGGCCTGCCAGACCCCATCCAGGGCAGCCTGCCACGCGGCAGGCCCATGGATGGACCCAGGGCTGGGGCGGCATCCTGGCCCGCCCAGCTGCCGGCTGAGGACCGTTAGGCCGAGAGGGGTCCCAGAGTACCCTGTCCCTAGTAATCCGGAGGAAGGCTATTCCGCTTTCTGGGAATCCGTGCGCACCGCGAGGCTCAGGGGACCCTGGGCGCGAACGTGCCCGACCTCCTGGAGCCCTGGCTGGGATCCGGGAGGCAAATGATCCCTCATCGGGACTTCCAGGGCGGCCTAGCCATCTGGCCGCCCCATTGGAAAGCATTGCGTGTGACCAGATAGCCGAGGGGAGAGGTGCGACCAGATGGCCAGGACCGAAAGGACTGCCATCTGCCCACCCCGAGCTGAGCCGTAGCGGTAGGGCTCCCGCCTGCCCTTGCAGGTCTCCGGGGCTCTGCACCAGGGACCCTTGTCCCGGGCAGATGGACACTTGGCAGGCAGCAGGACGGGGGCTCCCAAACCCCAGGCCCTGACCGAAACGCAGTCCCCGGGGCCGGTCCCTGCTTCGCAACCCAGCCAGGCCGGGAGATCGGGGAGCCTGCCCAGGCACGAGGGACCCCTGGAGATCAGGGAGCCTGCCCAGGCACGAGGGACCCCCTGTCCCGGGCACACGGACCCTCAGGACGTGCGCTCGTTTTCCACACATTTTTTCCAAAATTCTGCATAGTGGCGCTACGCCAACTACGCCCAGCCCTACCCCTGTCCCGGGCACAAGGACCCTCAGGACGTGCGCACGTTTTCCACACATTTTTTTTCCAAAATTTTGCGTAGTGGAACTACGCAAATTCCGCCCAGCCCTAGTGCAAACGCGCCCCGTGGCACGTTTTAAGTTGCAGGATTAAGTCCCCTTGAATTCTGAGTGTCCCTGGGGCCCCACTAGCCCCCCAGGTACCTACAGTTAGGACCACAGAGCTGAGTTGCAGAGAGGCGTTCCAACGCCACGCACCTTTTTTCACCTCTGTGCAACGCAACTCTGTTTTGCTTACTGAAGGTACCTGGTGGGCTAGTTGGACTCCAGGGACCCTCAGGTTTGAAGGGGACTTAATCCCCCAACTTAAAACACGCCACGGGGCCTGTTTGCACACATGTAACCTCAAGCCCCGCCCCCTCCCTTCACCACTGTGCAAACGCGCCCCGTGGCGCATTTTAAGTTGGGGGATAAAGTCCCCTTGAATCCTGAGGGTCCCTGGGGTCCAACTAGCCCACCAGGTACCTCCAGTAAGCGCCACAGAGCTGCGTTGCAGAGAGGTGTAAAAAGGGGCTTGGCATGGACCACCTCTCTGCAACGCTGCCCTGTAGCCCTTACTGGAGGTACCTGGTGGGCTAGTTGGCCCCCAAGGACCCCCAGTATTGAAGGGGAATTAATTCCCCAACTTAAAACGCGCCACAGGGCGCGTTTGCAGAGTGTTGCTGGGAGGGGGCGGGGCCTCCGGCACGATCGCGTGTGTTTTGGTTTTTTTCTTTGGGAAGGGGGCTGTGTGGCCCCCTTCTTTACTTTTTGGGCCCTGGGGACCCCATCCACCAGGGCCTGACCTCTCTTTTAAAAAAAAAAATATATACCTTAACGAGAAGGGGGCCGCGTGGCCCCCCTCCCGTGGCCAATTCCGGCCCCGGGGACCCCATCCCCCGGGGCATGGCCAAATATTTTTTTTTTTATTATGGAGGGGGGCTGCGTGGCCCCCCTCCTGAGGCCTCTATTGTCTCCGGGGACCCCATCCCCCGGGGCCGGCCTTTCTTTGTTTGTTTTTTTCTTTGGGAGGGGGGCCGCGTGGCCCCCCTCCCGGGCCACTTCTGGCCCCGGGGACCCCATCCCCCGGGGCCTGGCCATTGCTTTTTTTTTTTTCTGTGGGCCCCCTCCTCAGGCCTATTATGGCTCCGGGGACCCCATCCCCCGGGGCCTGCCTTTTTTTTTTGGGGGGGGGGAGGGGGGCTGCGTGGCCCCCCTCCCGGGCCACTTCTGGCCCCAGGGACCCCATCCCCCGGGGCCGGCCCTATCCGTTGGGGACCGTGGGGGGGTCCCCAATACCCCCACGGCCCCGCCGGCTCCCCGCGTCCTGCGGGAGCCGGCATTGCTTTTCCACAAGGGGAGCTGCTAACATGCAGCTCCCCTTGTGGAAAAGCAATCCGCTTTGCTTCATTGAAGCGAGAGCAGGTTTCCCTGCCAACACGCCACACAAGATAGTTGCTCAAGTTTTTCTTTACTGGCTCCTCGTAACGAACTAGAGACAATCCCAGCTACAGAGTCGTGGAGATCAATAGGCTCGACTTGCCTGACTATAAGATGGCAGCCAAGCTACACACCCTTGCCTATCCTGCCACTCTTGCCATCTCCACTCGCCCGTCACTGGACTCAAGACCTTCGGTCTCTTCCTGATCCTCACTCCTATCCGGCGGAGTCCGAACTGCATGACCGACTCCCGGTGGAGCTGCTCCGACAGCTATAGGGGAGACTGGCTCTGGCACACCGCTACGGCCGTCACATACCCAGCCGGACTTCGGACATATGTCTCGTCTCTTTCTCCGCTGCTGTCTCCTTCCCATGGACTCCCAGCCATCCCTAACCTTTTGGATCATGATTTTCATGTTCGCTAATAACTCCTGTATTGAATGTGTAATCATTCTGTAATTAATGTGAATGTTTTTGCAACTTTTAACTCGCTGTTTTCCTTATGTAAAGCGCTCTGATACCTCCGGGTCTAGCCAGCGCTATATAAAACTCAAGTAAATAAATAAATTGCAAGCCGGTTTGCTTCGCCGGCGCACGCACCACCTTCCTCGGGTCGGTGGTCTGGGAAGGAGCGCTTTGTGTATGGATATATATATATATCTATAAGAGAACCACAATCCTGGATCACCATAGCCACGGTGAAAAATCAGGTATGGACCACAGCGTGATGGATCAAAGTGCAGTGCTTTATTGCAGAAGAGAATTTCAGCATCAAACAGTGAAACGGCAAGTGCCCAGCATGACGCGTTTCAACCGCGTTTCCACGGTCTTGATCACATGACGCGCTGGACCTATTACAACCCTTAAATAGTGTTAAAGTCTTAGGTTGACGAAATTCAACCACACCCCTAAGCAATAGAGATAAAAAACATACTTTAACAGGCTCTTTGTCTAAAACAAACACAATGCTTCGTTTGAAAAAGATAGTGTCACTGCCTGATGATTAAAAATAGATGAGAGATTATGAACACAGTGGAAAATTGTACTTGCTTGATAAAACCAAATTAATATATTTAAATATGTAAACAATATTTGACCAAATAGTCATTAAGGTTCCATCCTGCGATATATATAAATCTCTACTTACTGATCATACATCATATCCATTTCCCAAGTATTAATATCATTATTACTTGCTCCCAAAAAGTGCAAAAAGTAAAGTGCAAGTGCAAAAATGTGCAAATCGTCATAATATGCCAGCTATAATCTATAATAGCTGGCAACATGAAAAAATCACGAAGCCATTGGCATGCCCAATTCATATGAATAATAAAGTGCAAGTGCACAGTAAACTTATAATCGAGTGCAAAATATGGGATGGAAAAACACAGCTGAATTCTAATATTAGTACCATTCATATGTACATAAAGTGCCAGTGCACAGTAAACATACGAATAGTGCAAATCAGTAAATGACATCATTACTTGCAGTTAATACCCAAAAGGATACAGTACATGATAAGATCAACGGGGCCAAAATCAGTTTAAAACTTGTTTAAAACCAGGTAAAACCAAGCAAAACCAGGTTAAAAACAAGTTAAAAACCAAGTAAAAAATCAGTCCAAATCAGAGAAATGTAAACAGCCATTGTATAACCAGCCTATAGGAAATTGTGCAAGTCCTCTCCTGTGTTGAGGCCATTAGGCATCCTAGTGTCTAATAACAGGATAAATTGGGACTCTAGCTGGCGGAGTTTCTTCTCCCTGTCACCCCCTGATTGATTTCGGTACTGAACCTAATACAGAATAACTCAAATCGTTAAGGTTGTTGTTATGGACTAATTTAAGGTGTCGAGCAACAGGATAGTTGGGGTCTGAGTTAACTACTGCACGAAGATGCTGAAGTATCCTATTGAAAACCTGGAGCTTTGTACTTCCAATACATTTGAGGTGACAGGTGCTGGAATGTAGACAGCAAAATCGGTCCTACATGTATAATGGCCCTGGATCTATCTATGTTTTGACTCAAATGCAGTAGTATACTCCGTTATGTTTTTACCAAATTTACATGCTCAACAAGAGCTACATTTAAAAATCCTGTCCTTTTAGATAACCATGTGCTAGAGATATTAACCTCTGGACTAGTTCTAACAAGTGCATCTCTCATTGAAGGAGCACGTCTAAAGGTTAAAGAAGGAAGTTCTGGCAAGGTTTGAGGCAAGGTCATGTCTGTCAACACTATATGCCAATTCCTATAAATGATCTTCCTTATTTGTTTCTCTTGGCGACTGTAAGTAGTTATCAGTCTGACTGAGTCCATAGGTTCAGATGTGTTACTGGGAGCGGTTGATATAGGGATGATGTTTGTAGTATTATCCTGTAAACATTCCTCTCTACTGTGACTGTTGGCCCTGTTCATTGCTGATTTTAAATCTTTGGATTTGTAACCCCGTGCAGTAAAACGTTGGAAAGCTTCTGACTGGCAGAGTTTAAGATCTGTTTCAGAACTACAGATTCTCCGGATTCTCAGGAATTCCCCATAGGGGATACTTCGAATAAGATGGTGGGGATGGGCACTTTTAGCATGGAGTATAGAGTTTCCAGCAGTACTTTTCCTGTGGAGCTTAGTATGTATATTGTTACCCTCAATGTATAGCTCTACATCCAAGAATTGCACACACTTGTTGCTGATATGAGCGGTAAAATTCAAGTTAAGCATATTGTTGTTAATAGTTTCAACAAATTGATTGGCAGATTCCATAGTCCCTCTCCATACCACACAGACATTGTCTATGAATCTCCACCAATGGAGAACATGAGCATCGTATAGAGTTTTGTGGAGGTTCCTGAGGACATGCTCCTCCCACCAGCCAACGTGTAAACACGCATAGCTGGGAGAGAAGCACGCCCCCATCGCCACCCCACGAAGCTGTTGGTGAACCTCCTTGTCAAACATAAAGTAATTATTCATAAGACAAGTCTCAATCATTTTAAGGATCATTTTGTTATGTTCATACATATGAATACTGCGTTTGCCCATAAAGTATCAGAACGCTTCAATACCATCAGAATGATGAATGCTCGTGTACAGTGAGCAAATGTCCATTACAATAAAAAGACAATCCTCCTCCCATTTGACGGTTTGAAGTTTAGATAAAAAGTGGCCAGTGTCTCTAATAAAAGAAGGGAGATTTTCAACAAATTCATGTAAAAAATAATCAACATATTTGGACATAAGCTCTAAGAGACTCCTCTGAACTGATATTATTGGTCTCCCTGGAACAGGTGTTACATTCTTATGGACTTTAGGAATAAAATATAATACTGGAGTTATGGGCTGTTCCTTTTTTAAAAAGCAGAATTCATTTTTGCTGAGGAGGGCCATGCGTTTCCACTGGGCCAAATCCTTTAACACAGTATCCTTGACTTGCCTGAGATCACTAAAGGAGGTTTTTCTGTAGCAGTCTACATCATTCAAATGGCGTAGGGCCTCCTCCATGTAGAGGACCCTGGGCCACAGTACTATATTGCCCCCTTGTCCGCCTTGTTAATAATCACGTTGGTGTTGTCTTTCAACTTGCGCATAAGGTTGGGATAGTACAGAGTCTGATTTCCAGGAATACTTTGAAATTTTTAACACAAGTGTAACAAATCTGAAATTCACCTATGAAATAAGTAAGGAAAAGGTGATTTTCCTGAATACAGAAATTTACATCAAAAATAATCAAATACAGACGACTCTACATCGAAAAATAACAGCCACCAACGCTACATTACAGGCTACGAGTTTCCACCAACCATCGCTTATCTCAAGTATACCATACAGCGAATTTTTAAGAATTAGAAGAATTTGTACAGAAAAAGAGGAATGGCAAAAACACAGCATAGCAACCGCAGAAAGATTTGAACAGAGGCAGTATAACAAAAGTATTGTAAAGAGATGTTGGAAGAAATCAAATGAAAGATCGAGAGAAGAATGCCTGTTAACAAAACAAAAAAGTGTGACAAAAGATCCTGAACCCATAAGGCTAATCATGGATTACACGAAAGAATCCAAGGAGATACAAAAATCCTTAGGAAAAATTGGAAGATTTTGCAATTGGACACCACTGTCGGAAAACTCGTCGGTAACCACCCAAATATCACATACCGAAGAGCTAGAAATTTAAAAGATCGACTAATTCATAGCCATTTCAAGGGAAAAGGTAAGAAAAATGATCAGTGGTTAAAAACCAAGGGTTTCGTAAAATGCCACAATTGCAAGGTCTGCCAAATAGCGAAACAACTACAAAAATAAAACTGGCAAACAACAAAACGTGGAAAATAAAAGAGTTGATTACATGCAAGAGCCAATTCACAGTTTGTGATTGAATGTCCCTGCCTTCTGAAATACGTAGGAAGCACGATTTGTGAACTTAAAAAAGAATTCTGGAGCATGTTCCTGCTATCATCAATAAAGATAAAACAAATGCGGTGGCAAAACATATGGAGCAACATCACGGGAGCGATTGGAAATTGCTCAAATTTTACGGGATAGAATCAGTGCCACAAAACGATCGTGGAGGAAACAGAGAAAAATCTTGAGACAAAAAGAATCACGCCACATTTTAAATCTTAGGACATTGACACCTAACGGTTTAAATCAAAGTGAGGAGTTATATATTCATTTATAAAGAAATATTAAATACTTCCCTTATTTCATTGAAAAATAAGCATAATCACAATAAAACAAACACGGATCAAAGTATTGTAACAAATAATAATTTTTAATGGGTCTCAACGAGTCAAAAGGATAAGAAATATAAATAAAAAGAAAAAAGAATCAGGATTGATTTAAACAACACCCACTGGAGGGACTTTGGAACTGAGAACTGTTTAACATCTTAATAAACAATTATGAATGTTATGGACTCAGGAACACATTATAAGAAATGAATCTGCACTGTAGTTTAATTATTTCACTTTTTCAGTATATTTTCACATTTATAAAAACATTTTTCTGGTTGTATACTAAGTTTTCACATATGTATATAGCATTAGAAACAAGGAGGAAAAGAAATTTGCTTATGTGGTACTACATCTCCCACAATGCTTAGGGGCGTTTGAGGTTACAAACAGGAAATGACCTAATGAATTGAAAATGTATTTTATTGGTTATTTTTCGAACACCAACTATGATCGTGATCAAGGTCTTTTGATAAGACCGAAACGCGTTGGTCAGTTGCCTTCACCCTGGCTATGAGCAAAATAAAATAAAAGAAAAATTGCAAAAACCTACGGGAGTGCGACCCTTTTCCTTCCCACCTGGAAGGATTGGTGATGAATATATATATATATATATCAAAGAAGTCCTTACGTCGCTGCACAAGGAAAAGCCGCACTCGGGGATTCTTAGAAGAAAAGTTATTTTATTGACTGACGCGTTTCAACCTGAACGGTCTTTGTCAAAGTCACTTCCACACCCGGAAGAGCTTCATTTTCAATGAATCCAAACAATAGTAAACATAGAAAACATACTTTCAGGAGTGTAGGACGATTTCAGTTCATTAGAAGCATGAGAAAACAGACTCCTACTCGGGTTTTGACCGTGCGCTCATTTTTCAAGCAGTAATGTTGAGTTTTCAATTGCAATAATGAATAATAATTGGTAAACAATTACAGGAAACCTTGTCAGAAAATAAATGTAATAAATTTATAAATCAAGTTTCGATAAACAAGTAACTATATATCACATGTGTTTAAGGCCGGTGCCTTGTAATGACATTGCATCTTGAAATGTCCCCTTTGTTTTAAATCAAAGACTTCTTATTAGGAACTTTTTGTGTCATCTGCCAAGTGGCAATTTATACAATGAGACGCTGTAAAGTCATGTCTCTGTGATCCCTGCTGGTCTCTCATCTTAGTCCTCTCCACCGTGAATGAATAATAATAGTAATCCCATACCCAAATAATAGAAAACAAAGCAAAACATTACAAAAAACCAGGGTGTTTAAATTCGAACTTCACTCTCTATCCCTGCTGCGACGCACTTGATGTTGTTAAATAAAGGAAACGGTTAGTGTCCAAAGCATGGAAGGTCACCATCGGTATTCTACCTGCTCACAACCCTAGGTGTACGTGGAGATCCTCATCATGGTTGAGGCCACCAGGAATTTTGCTGTAAAGCTGGATGATATATTCGGACTCCATGCGCCTCAGCTTGCGTTCGAGATCTCCACCTCTTGCATGTGCAGGGATCCTGTCAAAGCCAAAATAAGAGATTTTAGAACATATGTCTGTGACCTTCCCATGCGCTTGCTCACAATGCTTGGCAACAGTGTATGTGAGATCTCTGTTTTTAATCGCACGCAGATGTTCCAGGATCCTCTTTTTGACAGGAAAAATGGTACTTCCCACGTACCTCAAACCACACATGCATTTTAAAACATATACAACATGATCACTGTTACAATTGATAAACTTGTCCTGGGCGTAGTTCGCGTAGTAGCGCTACGTGTAGCTACGCGAAGTGCACTTCGCACTATGCGAGCTACGCGTAGCACTACGCGAACTGCGTAGTGCGGTAGGAAATGCTGTTCGCAATGATTGCACAGTGCCGGATGCTTGTCCGCACTGTGCAATCATTGCAAACGGCATCTTGCACAGTGCAAGCGGTTAGCTTTCTGCCGCTCGAGTAGATTTGTACTCGAGCGGCAGTTTTCTCAACGCGGACTGGTAGTTTCTCATCGCGAGCGGTCGCGAGCATACGCGACCACTCGCAATGAGAAACCTGACCTCCCCGCGTTGAGAATCTCGCCGGGAGGTTTATTTTCCACGCTCGTGATCGGCAACTTGATGTTGCTGATCGCAAACGAGGAAAAAGTTTTGCCGGGATGTCATTTTGCTCGCTCGCGGTCGCCAACTTGACGTTGAGGACCGCGAGCAAGCAAAAAATGCCCGCTACGCTACGTGTTTTTGCACTGTGCTACGTGCAATTCGCGTAGAGCGTAGTTGCGCAAACTACGCGAGCGTAGCGTAGTTTTCCGCCCCTTTTGCCGGTGGGGAGACTGTACTTCTTCACGTTAGAGCTATTGGCACAGGCCTTACATTTTCCACATCTGTGGAATCCGGGGAGTTCCCTCAACCAAGATTCCTGAGTGTGCCTACCCTGTGACAAATGGCTGTGGACCAGTATGTCCCGCAAGGAATTACACTTGCGGTACGTAATTTGAGGGCGTGGGCTGACTAATTTGCCTATCGTCAAATCAGTCCTGACCAAGTGCCAGTGTTTCCATATTACTTGGTGTATGGCTTTGGAGGCACAGTTGTATGTGGTAATTAATCTCACCTCCTGCTTGCTCGCTTCCCTGATTCTAAGTGTTAACAGGCTCATCCTGTCTCTGTTTGATGCCTTTTCTACTGCTGCCCTGATGGTTCGTCCTGGGTAGCCTCGTGTTCTGAATCTACCAACCATATTTTTCTCCTCCTCCATGTATGCCTCTGTTGAACTACAATTCCTCTTGGCCCTGAGAAGCTCGACATAGGGGATGCTCCTCTTCAGGCTTTCTGGATTATGACTTCGGGCGTGTAAGATACTGTTGCCCGCTGTGGCCTTTCTAAAAGCCTAGTGTGGATCGTGTCATCTTTCACCTCAACCTGTACATCTAGGAAATCTATAGTGTTGTGATGTACCTTGCGCGTGAATTTCAAGTTAAGATTGTTATCCGATAGACCTGTTATAAATGTCTCCAGAAGATCCTGTGGACCGTCCCATATCAGAAAAATATCATCAATGTAACGCGTCCACAAGATCAAGTCGTCTGACAATTTTCGTTTGCCTCATTTCAGATGTGCTCAGCCTCCCACCACCCCATGAACATACAGGCATAGCTTGGAGCAAAGCAGCTTCCCATCGCCGTGCCCGTCAGTTGCTTATACCATTGTTCTTCAAATAGAAAACAGTTGTTCTCTAAACAAAATTGCAACATTTCCAACAGCAGCATAGTATGGTTATACATTGAGAAGGGCCTATCTCTAAAGAAATATTTGCAGGCCTCCAAACCTAGGTCGTGTTCAATGCAGTAATAAAGTGCCACAACATCTACTGTAGCCAGAATATAAGACTCTTTCTTATATATATATATATGACCGTCCTTTGCACGTTTTGCACTAATGGTGTGGAAAATAAAAATAAAATAAAATACCTCTAAGAAATTGATTGTGGACTCCCTCTGTGCCATGGAGACTCTAGTTCGGTTGGTTGGGACCGCGTTGGGTTTTGCTGTTTATATATATATATATATACACACACAGGACAGTGTACTCCCTATACAAAGTAAAGACCTAAATATCTCAAAATATGTACATATCCCTAATGATGTGTGTGAGGAAAGTGATGTATTATATGGTATGTTAGTAAGACCTTACAGTGCAATACACTGATGATACCGTCTTGGGTAAAGCCAGGCTCGTTTGTAAATCCTTGTTTGTTAAAATGTTACCAGACATGTGGTCTAGTGTCTTAAATAAAATCTATTCGACCTAACTGTAATGCTCTTGACCCATAAACTTGTTTCAAGTGTATGCAACCCGGGGCAAAAATTTTACTTCGCCGAGTTACCTTTTTCTTCATTATCACACGAGAGCCCCATCAAATTTGTGAATTCAGCAAGTCTGCGGTACAAAAAACTCTTTTGTTTATTAGACAAATTTTTAGCTCCATGTATAATCAAATCTAAGCCACATATAGGGTACATATAATCCATGACTTGCCTCTTAGTTCACTAACAGCATTGTCATCGAGGCAGGGGCAAGAAGGTTTCCCAGTTCAAATTCAAAAACTCTCACTTTTAATAAATTTCTAAAGCATAATGTGGTTGTGCATTGCCATTTACAGTCAGCACATTTTCCACTGAAATGGCCAAAAAAGTCTCACTGACTTGCAGTTTTACTGATAACACAATAGAGATTGCAAACAATAATGTTTGGAAATCGGGTTTATGCAAATATTTATCATTTGCACATCACCAAGTTAACCTCTAATTTGTTTTATCCTATCAATATGTTTGTTTCCATCACACTTCTGATTTACAAAAAAAATTGATTTAATAATTGCTGATATATTAATAAATATTTGTGTTTTCCATTTGCAAACTGTTGAAATATGCAGTGTTAAAAAATAAAAAAAACACTTCCTATAGCCTTTCGTTTCACCATAATTGTCAGTCAGAGAAAGAAAAGTAAACATCAATTCAGTCAGAGAAAGAAAAGTAAACATCAGTCTCCAGGATAAAATAAGCAGCAATTTGTAAGAAGACAGAAACTGACACTTGACCTCTGTCTTTGAATGCAAAGGAATGTGACAAGATAAAAACAAAATGTAAAGGCATCTTTATTGCCCATTCACTTTCTAAATGAACAGAACACTTGTTCTTTGCCAACTCGACCTCTCTCACCAGAACATGCCAGTAGGCCCTAAAAATAGCTCGCCCTGATAAAATCTAACTCGCCATAGCGAGAGGGGGAGTAGATTTTTTGAGACCTGTGGGTAGCCGTAGCTTCAAACACTCAGGCTCAAACAAAGGAACAAGTGTAAAACATTTAGAAGTACCATAAAAACCAAATAAGAAAGTTACACAATGCGAAAGAAATCAAACACCAATTTTTAGACATCAAAATGAACAAAATCCCTCATAGGGTCCTGGAGATATAGATTTTTAAATAAAACTTAAATCATTACTTTTCACTCAAATCATCAACAAGCATTGGCAAATGCCACAGTTAGATGAATCTTTGTCATACTTTCATAAAGTTGTGTTCGGCTACTCCAGCCTCTTTGGGCAACTCACTCCAGCAGGAATGACATCACGAGGGCCATTAAGGATTTATAGAACAGTTAGTTACATTGTCACACAAGCAGCCTCAAATCCAGTTCTAAATTCTATGTGCGAACTGCCATAGACATCAATGGAGTGGTCCTGATGCAAGGGATACAGGATGCTGAAGATGCTGTAGGATGGTGAGGATGATGTGCACTCAAAGGGGAGCTTCCTGGGGTTACTCCTTGGTCCATGGTCCTGGTGGGGCAACTTTGGCCTCAGGGGTCGATGTCCTCTGAAGTCCCTGGCTGGTCCAGCAAAAGTCCAGTTGCCGCTGCGCTACTGGTCTCAGGTCACAGCTAAAGCCAGTGCACGTCATGGATGACCAAACTGCACTCTGGCGACTTTCTCAGGTCCAGTAGATTCGGGTGCAAGTTTTGAGCATTCACCGCTGCACGTCGGCTGTCATTGGCAATCAAGTGGTTAATGGCTACTGACTTGCTAGAACAGACTTCTTCAGTTTTCTTCATCCTGGAACTGTAACAGGAAGTCAGCCAAATGACTCTTGGATTTCACCTCTTCGGTCTGGGGCTTTGGAGCGAATTTTCCATGAGCCAAACACCACAGGCAGAGTCCTCTCTTGCTAGCCCAAGGATCAGCAGGTGAAGTCCAGCGGCTGATGCAGCCTCTTATGCCTGGTCCAAGAAACAGAAGTGCAGTCCTTCTGCGGTCCTCTCTCAAGTTCAGATGTAATCTCAGGTCTGGGTGCCAGGGGTGCTATATTCATGCCCAGAAAGTGGCCTCAAGGGATGAAGTGGTCACTAACCAATGGGCTACCAGGTTCCCTCCTGCCTTATGACGACTTCTGGCTATGTGTGTCATCTAGCTATCCCAGAGTGCACTATTCTGCCCATTGCCAAGATGCCTGAACCCTTCTTTCATTGTGGGGAGCTTGGAAGCCTAACCTAGAAGTGTGGCGGCCTGTAGGCTACACGCCCATGGTAAAACCGGTTTGGAAACTAGTTTCCCTCTCTGTTCCCGCCGCCAGCCTGTCTTCCTGAACAAAAGACCAGTCCCTCTCGAGTGTGGTTGTCATTTGCCCATCAAAAGCGGCTTATCCCATGAAGTGCGATTTTTGGGCCAACACTCTGTGTGGCTTCCTGTTTCTGCGGCAGGCCTCAATTGTTCCTGTACTTGGGAGTTGTTTACATTCCTCCCTAGGAGGGCAGAAGGCTATCTGGTGGCCAGCATCTTTTGAATGGCCACTGGAAAAACTGGGCAATAGGGGGTAACTTTCTAAAAGTTACTTTTTTTTACAAGTGACAATAAATTTGACTTGGACGTCAAGTCAGGTTTGATGCCATGATTAATTTGATACCTTAAAGTACCAATGTTAGTAGAAGTTAGCAGGGCTGAGATGTCAGCCTGTAACTCTGTATTTGCCAATGAGGCTACTAGCCTTCCCATAGTAAAAACTACAGTTTGGGGTTTTTACTGTTAAGACATATTAAAGTGCATGTCCTACTTAATAATACTGCTTTTGTGGTCAGTAGGCTTTTGTTAGGGGGACCTGTATCATTAAGGGAAGTTTGGGCTTTCTCATTGGTTTCAATGGCAAAGTCGAACTAGAAGTTAAAAACTAATCTTCCAGTCTGCAGTGGCAAACTACGAGCCATGCTGCACTTTGTCACATTCAGGGTGGCACAATCAGCGCTGCAACCCAGGTTAGACTCTTTAACTTACATGCCCTGGGTACTCCTGGTACCATACACGAGGGACTTATAAGTAAGTTCACCTATGCCGGTTGGGTATAAGCCAATCAAACATATACTTTTAAGGTTTAGAGCACTGGCACTAAGGTCTGGTTTATAGTACAGTAAACAATTGGTCACAATTGCAATAGAACTTCAAAATAACCATATGGAGAAAAGAAAGCATTCACAAGATTATATGAGTACTTCTGCAGTCAATGCAGTTTATTCTCAAAGTATCAACATAAATTATGAAAAGACTTAACAGCTGTCTATACATTCAGAAAATAATTTTTTATATGGTGCTCAGGGTGAAGGAAAAGTAAAGTGTTCAGGGTAAATGTGTTTAGTGAGGGTTGTAAGAAGAGGAGAGGTAATGTGCCATATATACATCATATTTACATAATAGGGCCTGTCCAGCCTAAGGAAAGGCAAATCACTTTGACAAAAACATAGCAGTTTATGTACGCTGAGAACACATCACAGTCTAAGGGCCTGTCTACATAATAGGTCTGGTTGGCAGGCCTGAGTGAACTCTCAAGAGTAGAAAAACCTGCAGCATCAGTCCAAAACTTTGGAGGGACCATGCAAAAAGAGTAATCTCCTTGTAATGTACCTATGCACAGACATATATAAATATCCAACTCTAAGAACGCGGAAGCCAGTGTGCTCCTGAACATCAGCGGTGCCACTGATCCTCCAGTCAGGATCCAGGCCAAGGCAGGGTAGAAGAGATTGGCACTCAGGTAGTTTTTAGGGTACTTTTAATCAGCAGAAGAGTGCAATCTTCTTGTAAGGACAAAGAGGCTTGACATTGGTGTATATATATATATATATATATATTTATATATATATATATATATATATATAATCTATGCATTTTTGTTTACAACTTTACACACATACGCATGTGCGCGTGTGTGTGTGTGTAAAATTGTAAACAAAAATGCATAGACCATATAGTAGGTAAATATATACACACAAACAATTTCTATATAAAATATAAATATATGTTAACTTGTCTTTAATTTTTATTCTAATTACTTTAAAAAAATATTTTACACTTATAGTTTTGATTTCTTGTATTGTGAGTATTGCAACCAATCTTGCGACTAATCTTCTGAAGCTGAGGTGGTTGTCAGTTAATTTTTTGTCTGGGGGTAGCAAATTCCATAGTTTGGCTGCTTGGACAGAGAAAGATGTTCCACTCATGTTTTTTTACCTGGATGCTGGAATTTTGAGGTAGGGTGCCAGTCTAGAGATGAGGTTCCTTTGTTGGATGTATTTAGTGATTTTCTTCCTGATTAAAAGTGGTCCTTTGCCATGTATTTCTTTGTGGGTGATACAAAGCAGCTTAAAAGTAGATCTTCTGGCAACTGGTAACCAATGTAGGGCCCTCAATGCAGGGGAGTGTTGGCTTGTTGCTTTACATGTAGGAGGCAGCAGAGTTCTGACTTTGCTGTAATCTTCTAACAGTTGTTGGAGGTGAGCCATGATATGGGCCATTAGCATAATCAAGTTTTGATTACAATAATGGTAACACTTGGACCTTTAGAGGGAATCCTAGATACGGAAAGATGCACTGCAGGGTTTTCATTGTAAGAAAGCTTGATCTGGCTACCTTATCTACTCGGGCATTCATTGACAGCATGGAGTCTCTGCTAATTCTGAGGTTTCCTGACTCCTTGGATATTTTTGGTGGTAGTCCCAGATCATCAGACCAGGTGAGTATTTTAGTTTTGAACACATTAAGTTTGACGTAGCTTCATTTTGTCCACCGACTGAGGCAACTAAAGATTTTTGAGTTTCCAATTTCCTTGGGGCCTTTCAACTTAAGAAATATCTAAGTGTCATCTGTATAGTTATTGTAATTCTCACCTGTTGTTTCTCCAGGGGTGAGATGCAAGATCTGTAGCAAGGTCCCAACTTCCCACACCCACCAATGTCAGCCCAACAGCGTCAAAGCTAACACAGTAGAATTGGAGGAAGAGAGGAAAACAAAACAAGGAAAGGTAGAAGGGAAGACACGTCACCAACACGCATCAGGTATGGATATTCTTGTTGGATGGTCCATATATGATTACTGTAGTGGATAAATCAGGTATGGACCACAGCGTGATGGATCAAAGTGCAGTGCTTTATTGCAGAAGAGAATTTCAGCATCAAACAGTGAAACGGCAAGTGCCCAGCATGACGCGTTTCAACCGCGTTTCCACGGTCTTGATCACATGACGCGCTGGACCTATTACAACCCTTAAATAGTGTTAAAGTCTTAGGTTGACGAAATTCAACCACACCCCTAAGCAATAGAGATAAAAAACATACTTTAACAGGCTCTTTGTCTAAAACAAACACAATGCTTCGTTTGAAAAAGATAGTGTCACTGCCTGATGATTAAAAATAGATGAGAGATTATGAACACAGTGGAAAATTGTACTTGCTTGATAAAACCAAATTAATATATTTAAATATGTAAACAATATTTGACCAAATAGTCATTAAGGTTCCATCCTGCGATATATATAAATCTCTACTTACTGATCATACATCATATCCATTTCCCAAGTATTAATATCATTATTACTTGCTCCCAAAAAGTGCAAAAAGTAAAGTGCAAGTGCAAAAATGTGCAAATCGTCATAATATGCCAGCTATAATCTATAATAGCTGGCAACATGAAAAAATCACGAAGCCATTGGCATGCCCAATTCATATGAATAATAAAGTGCAAGTGCACAGTAAACTTATAATCGAGTGCAAAATATGGGATGGAAAAACACAGCTGAATTCTAATATTAGTACCATTCATATGTACATAAAGTGCCAGTGCACAGTAAACATACGAATAGTGCAAATCAGTAAATGACATCATTACTTGCAGTTAATACCCAAAAGGATACAGTACATGATAAGATCAACGGGGCCAAAATCAGTTTAAAACTTGTTTAAAACCAGGTAAAACCAAGCAAAACCAGGTTAAAAACAAGTTAAAAACCAAGTAAAAAATCAGTCCAAATCAGAGAAATGTAAACAGCCATTGTATAACCAGCCTATAGGAAATTGTGCAAGTCCTCTCCTGTGTTGAGGCCATTAGGCATCCTAGTGTCTAATAACAGGATAAATTGGGACTCTAGCTGGCGGAGTTTCTTCTCCCTGTCACCCCCTGATTGATTTCGGTACTGAACCTAATACAGAATAACTCAAATCGTTAAGGTTGTTGTTATGGACTAATTTAAGGTGTCGAGCAACAGGATAGTTGGGGTCTGAGTTAACTACTGCACGAAGATGCTGAAGTATCCTATTGAAAACCTGGAGCTTTGTACTTCCAATACATTTGAGGTGACAGGTGCTGGAATGTAGACAGCAAAATCGGTCCTACATGTATAATGGCCCTGGATCTATCTATGTTTTGACTCAAATGCAGTAGTATACTCCGTTATGTTTTTACCAAATTTACATGCTCAACAAGAGCTACATTTAAAAAATCCTGTCCTTTTAGATAACCATGTGCTAGAGATATTAACCTCTGGACTAGTTCTAACAAGTGCATCTCTCATTGAAGGAGCACGTCTAAAGGTTAAAGAAGGAAGTTCTGGCAAGGTTTGAGGCAAGGTCATGTCTGTCAACACTATATGCCAATTCCTATAAATGATCTTCCTTATTTGTTTCTCTTGGCGACTGTAAGTAGTTATCAGTCTGACTGAGTCCATAGGTTCAGATGTGTTACTGGGAGCGGTTGATATAGGGATGATGTTTGTAGTATTATCCTGTAAACATTCCTCTCTACTGTGACTGTTGGCCCTGTTCATTGCTGATTTTAAATCTTTGGATTTGTAACCCCGTGCAGTAAAACGTTGGAAAGCTTCTGACTGGCAGAGTTTAAGATCTGTTTCAGAACTACAGATTCTCCGGATTCTCAGGAATTCCCCATAGGGGATACTTCGAATAAGATGGTGGGGATGGGCACTTTTAGCATGGAGTATAGAGTTTCCAGCAGTACTTTTCCTGTGGAGCTTAGTATGTATATTGTTACCCTCAATGTATAGCTCTACATCCAAGAATTGCACACACTTGTTGCTGATATGAGCGGTAAAATTCAAGTTAAGCATATTGTTGTTAATAGTTTCAACAAATTGATTGGCAGATTCCATAGTCCCTCTCCATACCACACAGACATTGTCTATGAATCTCCACCAATGGAGAACATGAGCATCGTATAGAGTTTTGTGGAGGTTCCTGAGGACATGCTCCTCCCACCAGCCAACGTGTAAACACGCATAGCTGGGAGAGAAGCACGCCCCCATCGCCACCCCACGAAGCTGTTGGTGAACCTCCTTGTCAAACATAAAGTAATTATTCATAAGACAAGTCTCAATCATTTTAAGGATCATTTTGTTATGTTCATACATATGAATACTGCGTTTGCCCATAAAGTATCAGAACGCTTCAATACCATCAGAATGATGAATGCTCGTGTACAGTGAGCAAATGTCCATTACAATAAAAAGACAATCCTCCTCCCATTTGACGGTTTGAAGTTTAGATAAAAAGTGGCCAGTGTCTCTAATAAAAGAAGGGAGATTTTCAACAAATTCATGTAAAAAATAATCAACATATTTGGACATAAGCTCTAAGAGACTCCTCTGAACTGATATTATTGGTCTCCCTGGAACAGGTGTTACATTCTTATGGACTTTAGGAATAAAATATAATACTGGAGTTATGGGCTGTTCCTTTTTTAAAAAGCAGAATTCATTTTTGCTGAGGAGGGCCATGCGTTTCCACTGGGCCAAATCCTTTAACACAGTATCCTTGACTTGCCTGAGATCACTAAAGGAGGTTTTTCTGTAGCAGTCTACATCATTCAAATGGCGTAGGGCCTCCTCCATGTAGAGGACCCTGGGCCACAGTACTATATTGCCCCCCTTGTCCGCCTTGTTAATAATCACGTTGGTGTTGTCTTTCAACTTGCGCATAAGGTTGGGATAGTACAGAGTCTGATTTCCAGGAATACTTTGAAATTTTTAACACAAGTGTAACAAATCTGAAATTCACCTATGAAATAAGTAAGGAAAAGGTGATTTTCCTGAATACAGAAATTTACATCAAAAATAATCAAATACAGACGACTCTACATCGAAAAATAACAGCCACCAACGCTACATTACAGGCTACGAGTTTCCACCAACCATCGCTTATCTCAAGTATACCATACAGCGAATTTTTAAGAATTAGAAGAATTTGTACAGAAAAAGAGGAATGGCAAAAACACAGCATAGCAACCGCAGAAAGATTTGAACAGAGGCAGTATAACAAAAGTATTGTAAAGAGATGTTGGAAGAAATCAAATGAAAGATCGAGAGAAGAATGCCTGTTAACAAAACAAAAAAGTGTGACAAAAGATCCTGAACCCATAAGGCTAATCATGGATTACACGAAAGAATCCAAGGAGATACAAAAATCCTTAGGAAAAATTGGAAGATTTTGCAATTGGACACCACTGTCGGAAAACTCGTCGGTAACCACCCAAATATCACATACCGAAGAGCTAGAAATTTAAAAGATCGACTAATTCATAGCCATTTCAAGGGAAAAGGTAAGAAAAATGATCAGTGGTTAAAAACCAAGGGTTTCGTAAAATGCCACAATTGCAAGGTCTGCCAAATAGCGAAACAACTACAAAAATAAAACTGGCAAACAACAAAACGTGGAAAATAAAAGAGTTGATTACATGCAAGAGCCAATTCACAGTTTGTGATTGAATGTCCCTGCCTTCTGAAATACGTAGGAAGCACGATTTGTGAACTTAAAAAAGAATTCTGGAGCATGTTCCTGCTATCATCAATAAAGATAAAACAAATGCGGTGGCAAAACATATGGAGCAACATCACGGGAGCGATTGGAAATTGCTCAAATTTTACGGGATAGAATCAGTGCCACAAAACGATCGTGGAGGAAACAGAGAAAAAATCTTGAGACAAAAAGAATCACGCCACATTTTAAATCTTAGGACATTGACACCTAACGGTTTAAATCAAAGTGAGGAGTTATATATTCATTTATAAAGAAATATTAAATACTTCCCTTATTTCATTGAAAAATAAGCATAATCACAATAAAACAAACACGGATCAAAGTATTGTAACAAATAATAATTTTTAATGGGTCTCAACGAGTCAAAAGGATAAGAAATATAAATAAAAAGAAAAAAGAATCAGGATTGATTTAAACAACACCCACTGGAGGGACTTTGGAACTGAGAACTGTTTAACATCTTAATAAACAATTATGAATGTTATGGACTCAGGAACACATTATAAGAAATGAATCTGCACTGTAGTTTAATTATTTCACTTTTTCAGTATATTTTCACATTTATAAAAACATTTTTCTGGTTGTATACTAAGTTTTCACATATGTATATAGCATTAGAAACAAGGAGGAAAAGAAATTTGCTTATGTGGTACTACATCTCCCACAATGCTTAGGGGCGTTTGAGGTTACAAACAGGAAATGACCTAATGAATTGAAAATGTATTTTATTGGTTATTTTTCGAACACCAACTATGATCGTGATCAAGGTCTTTTGATAAGACCGAAACGCGTTGGTCAGTTGCCTTCACCCTGGCTATGAGCAAAATAAAATAAAAGAAAAATTGCAAAAACCTACGGGAGTGCGACCCCTTTTTCCTTCCCACCTGGAAGGATTGGTGATGAATATATATATATATATATCAAAGAAGTCCTTACGTCGCTGCACAAGGAAAAGCCGCACTCGGGGATTCTTAGAAGAAAAGTTATTTTATTGACTGACGCGTTTCAACCTGAACGGTCTTTGTCAAAGTCACTTCCACACCCGGAAGAGCTTCATTTTCAATGAATCCAAACAATAGTAAACATAGAAAACATACTTTCAGGAGTGTAGGACGATTTCAGTTCATTAGAAGCATGAGAAAACAGACTCCTACTCGGGTTTTGACCGTGCGCTCATTTTTCAAGCAGTAATGTTGAGTTTTCAATTGCAATAATGAATAATAATTGGTAAACAATTACAGGAAACCTTGTCAGAAAATAAATGTAATAAATTTATAAATCAAGTTTCGATAAACAAGTAACTATATATCACATGTGTTTAAGGCCGGTGCCTTGTAATGACATTGCATCTTGAAATGTCCCCTTTGTTTTAAATCAAAGACTTCTTATTAGGAACTTTTTGTGTCATCTGCCAAGTGGCAATTTATACAATGAGACGCTGTAAAGTCATGTCTCTGTGATCCCTGCTGGTCTCTCATCTTAGTCCTCTCCACCGTGAATGAATAATAATAGTAATCCCATACCCAAATAATAGAAAACAAAGCAAAACATTACAAAAAACCAGGGTGTTTAAATTCGAACTTCACTCTCTATCCCTGCTGCGACGCACTTGATGTTGTTAAATAAAGGAAACGGTTAGTGTCCAAAGCATGGAAGGTCACCATCGGTATTCTACCTGCTCACAACCCTAGGTGTACGTGGAGATCCTCATCATGGTTGAGGCCACCAGGAATTTTGCTGTAAAGCTGGATGATATATTCGGACTCCATGCGCCTCAGCTTGCGTTCGAGATCTCCACCTCTTGCATGTGCAGGGATCCTGTCAAAGCCAAAATAAGAGATTTTAGAACATATGTCTGTGACCTTCCCATGCGCTTGCTCACAATGCTTGGCAACAGTGTATGTGAGATCTCTGTTTTTAATCGCACGCAGATGTTCCAGGATCCTCTTTTTGACAGGAAAAATGGTACTTCCCACGTACCTCAAACCACACATGCATTTTAAAACATATACAACATGATCACTGTTACAATTGATAAACTTGTCCTGGGCGTAGTTCGCGTAGTAGCGCTACGTGTAGCTACGCGAAGTGCACTTCGCACTATGCGAGCTACGCGTAGCACTACGCGAACTGCGTAGTGCGGTAGGAAATGCTGTTCGCAATGATTGCACAGTGCCGGATGCTTGTCCGCACTGTGCAATCATTGCAAACGGCATCTTGCACAGTGCAAGCGGTTGTTTTCTGCCGCTCGAGTAGATTTGTACTCGAGCGGCAGTTTTCTCAACGCGGACTGGTAGTTTCTCATCGCGAGCGGTCGCGAGCATACGCGACCACTCGCAATGAGAAACCTGACCTCCCCGCGTTGAGAATCTCGCCGGGAGGTTTATTTTCCACGCTCGTGATCGGCAACTTGATGTTGCTGATCGCAAACGAGGAAAAAGTTTTGCCGGGATGTCATTTTGCTCGCTCGCGGTCGCCAACTTGACGTTGAGGACCGCGAGCAAGCAAAAAATGCCCGCTACGCTACGTGTTTTTGCACTGTGCTACGTGCAATTCGCGTAGAGCGTAGTTGCGCAAACTACGCGAGCGTAGCGTAGTTTTCCGCCCCTTTTGCCGGTGGGGAGACTGTACTTCTTCACGTTAGAGCTATTGGCACAGGCCTTACATTTTCCACATCTGTGGAATCCGGGGAGTTCCCTCAACCAAGATTCCTGAGTGTGCCTACCCTGTGACAAATGGCTGTGGACCAGTATGTCCCGCAAGGAATTACACTTGCGGTACGTAATTTGAGGGCGTGGGCTGACTAATTTGCCTATCGTCAAATCAGTCCTGACCAAGTGCCAGTGTTTCCATATTACTTGGTGTATGGCTTTGGAGGCACAGTTGTATGTGGTAATTAATCTCACCTCCTGCTTGCTCGCTTCCCTGATTCTAAGTGTTAACAGGCTCATCCTGTCTCTGTTTGATGCCTTTTCTACTGCTGCCCTGATGGTTCGTCCTGGGTAGCCTCGTGTTCTGAATCTACCAACCATATTTTTCTCCTCCTCCATGTATGCCTCTGTTGAACTACAATTCCTCTTGGCCCTGAGAAGCTCGACATAGGGGATGCTCCTCTTCAGGCTTTCTGGATTATGACTTCGGGCGTGTAAGATACTGTTGCCCGCTGTGGCCTTTCTAAAAAGCCTAGTGTGGATCGTGTCATCTTTCACCTCAACCTGTACATCTAGGAAATCTATAGTGTTGTGATGTACCTTGCGCGTGAATTTCAAGTTAAGATTGTTATCCGATAGACCTGTTATAAATGTCTCCAGAAGATCCTGTGGACCGTCCCATATCAGAAAAATATCATCAATGTAACGCGTCCACAAGATCAAGTCGTCTGACAATTTTCGTTTGCCTCATTTCAGATGTGCTCAGCCTCCCACCACCCCATGAACATACAGGCATAGCTTGGAGCAAAGCAGCTTCCCATCGCCGTGCCCGTCAGTTGCTTATACCATTGTTCTTCAAATAGAAAACAGTTGTTCTCTAAACAAAATTGCAACATTTCCAACAGCAGCATAGTATGGTTATACATTGAGAAGGGCCTATCTCTAAAGAAATATTTGCAGGCCTCCAAACCTAGGTCGTGTTCAATGCAGTAATAAAGTGCCACAACATCTACTGTAGCCAGAATATAAGACTCTTTCTTATATATATATATATGACCGTCCTTTGCACGTTTTGCACTAATGGTGTGGAAAATAAAAATAAAATAAAATACCTCTAAGAAATTGATTGTGGACTCCCTCTGTGCCATGGAGACTCTAGTTCGGTTGGTTGGGACCGCGTTGGGTTTTGCTGTTTATATATATATATATATACACACACAGGACAGTGTACTCCCTATACAAAGTAAAGACCTAAATATCTCAAAATATGTACATATCCCTAATGATGTGTGTGAGGAAAGTGATGTATTATATGGTATGTTAGTAAGACCTTACAGTGCAATACACTGATGATACCGTCTTGGGTAAAGCCAGGCTCGTTTGTAAATCCTTGTTTGTTAAAATGTTACCAGACATGTGGTCTAGTGTCTTAAATAAAATCTATTCGACCTAACTGTAATGCTCTTGACCCATAAACTTGTTTCAAGTGTATGCAACCCGGGGCAAAAATTTTACTTCGCCGAGTTACCTTTTTCTTCATTATCACACGAGAGCCCCATCAAATTTGTGAATTCAGCAAGTCTGCGGTACAAAAAACTCTTTTGTTTATTAGACAAATTTTTAGCTCCATGTATAATCAAATCTAAGCCACATATAGGGTACATATAATCCATGACTTGCCTCTTAGTTCACTAACAGCATTGTCATCGAGGCAGGGGCAAGAAGGTTTCCCAGTTCAAATTCAAAAACTCTCACTTTTAATAAATTTCTAAAGCATAATGTGGTTGTGCATTGCCATTTACAGTCAGCACATTTTCCACTGAAATGGCCAAAAAAGTCTCACTGACTTGCAGTTTTACTGATAACACAATAGAGATTGCAAACAATAATGTTTGGAAATCGGGTTTATGCAAATATTTATCATTTGCACATCACCAAGTTAACCTCTAATTTGTTTTATCCTATCAATATGTTTGTTTCCATCACACTTCTGATTTACAAAAAAAATTGATTTAATAATTGCTGATATATTAATAAATATTTGTGTTTTCCATTTGCAAACTGTTGAAATATGCAGTGTTAAAAAAATAAAAAAAAACACTTCCTATAGCCTTTCGTTTCACCATAATTGTCAGTCAGAGAAAGAAAAGTAAACATCAATTCAGTCAGAGAAAGAAAAGTAAACATCAGTCTCCAGGATAAAATAAGCAGCAATTTGTAAGAAGACAGAAACTGACACTTGACCTCTGTCTTTGAATGCAAAGGAATGTGACAAGATAAAAACAAAATGTAAAGGCATCTTTATTGCCCATTCACTTTCTAAATGAACAGAACACTTGTTCTTTGCCAACTCGACCTCTCTCACCAGAACATGCCAGTAGGCCCTAAAAATAGCTCGCCCTGATAAAATCTAACTCGCCATAGCGAGAGGGGAGTAGATTTTTGAGACCTGTGGGTAGCCGTAGCTTCAAACACTCAGGCTCAAACAAAGGAACAAGTGTAAAACATTTAGAAGTACCATAAAAACCAAATAAGAAAGTTACACAATGCGAAAGAAATCAAACACCAATTTTTAGACATCAAAATGAACAAAATCCCTCATAGGGTCCTGGAGATATAGATTTTTAAATAAAACTTAAATCATTACTTTTCACTCAAATCATCAACAAGCATTGGCAAATGCCACAGTTAGATGAATCTTTGTCATACTTTCATAAAGTTGTGTTCGGCTACTCCAGCCTCTTTGGGCAACTCACTCCAGCAGGAATGACATCACGAGGGCCATTAAGGATTTATAGAACAGTTAGTTACATTGTCACACAAGCAGCCTCAAATCCAGTTCTAAATTCTATGTGCGAACTGCCATAGACATCAATGGAGTGGTCCTGATGCAAGGGATACAGGATGCTGAAGATGCTGTAGGATGGTGAGGATGATGTGCACTCAAAGGGGAGCTTCCTGGGGTTACTCCTTGGTCCATGGTCCTGGTGGGGCAACTTTGGCCTCAGGGGTCGATGTCCTCTGAAGTCCCTGGCTGGTCCAGCAAAAGTCCAGTTGCCGCTGCGCTACTGGTCTCAGGTCACAGCTAAAGCCAGTGCACGTCATGGATGACCAAACTGCACTCTGGCGACTTTCTCAGGTCCAGTAGATTCGGGTGCAAGTTTTGAGCATTCACCGCTGCACGTCGGCTGTCATTGGCAATCAAGTGGTTAATGGCTACTGACTTGCTAGAACAGACTTCTTCAGTTTTCTTCATCCTGGAACTGTAACAGGAAGTCAGCCAAATGACTCTTGGATTTCACCTCTTCGGTCTGGGGCTTTGGAGCGAATTTTCCATGAGCCAAACACCACAGGCAGAGTCCTCTCTTGCTAGCCCAAGGATCAGCAGGTGAAGTCCAGCGGCTGATGCAGCCTCTTATGCCTGGTCCAAGAAACAGAAGTGCAGTCCTTCTGCGGTCCTCTCTCAAGTTCAGATGTAATCTCAGGTCTGGGTGCCAGGGGTGCTATATTCATGCCCAGAAAGTGGCCTCAAGGGATGAAGTGGTCACTAACCAATGGGCTACCAGGTTCCCTCCTGCCTTATGACGACTTCTGGCTATGTGTGTCATCTAGCTATCCCAGAGTGCACTATTCTGCCCATTGCCAAGATGCCTGAACCCTTCTTTCATTGTGGGGAGCTTGGAAGCCTAACCTAGAAGTGTGGCGGCCTGTAGGCTACACGCCCATGGTAAAACCGGTTTGGAAACTAGTTTCCCCTCTCTGTTCCCGCCGCCAGCCTGTCTTCCTGAACAAAAGACCAGTCCCTCTCGAGTGTGGTTGTCATTTGCCCATCAAAAGCGGCTTATCCCATGAAGTGCGATTTTTGGGCCAACACTCTGTGTGGCTTCCTGTTTCTGCGGCAGGCCTCAATTGTTCCTGTACTTGGGAGTTGTTTACATTCCTCCCTAGGAGGGCAGAAGGCTATCTGGTGGCCAGCATCTTTTGAATGGCCACTGGAAAAACTGGGCAATAGGGGTAACTTTCTAAAAGTTACTTTTTTTACAAGTGACAATAAATTTGACTTGGACGTCAAGTCAGGTTTGATGCCATGATTAATTTGATACCTTAAAGTACCAATGTTAGTAGAAGTTAGCAGGGCTGAGATGTCAGCCTGTAACTCTGTATTTGCCAATGAGGCTACTAGCCTTCCCATAGTAAAAACTACAGTTTGGGGTTTTTACTGTTAAGACATATTAAAGTGCATGTCCTACTTAATAATACTGCTTTTGTGGTCAGTAGGCTTTTGTTAGGGGGACCTGTATCATTAAGGGAAGTTTGGGCTTTCTCATTGGTTTCAATGGCAAAGTCGAACTAGAAGTTAAAAACTAATCTTCCAGTCTGCAGTGGCAAACTACGAGCCATGCTGCACTTTGTCACATTCAGGGTGGCACAATCAGCGCTGCAACCCAGGTTAGACTCTTTAACTTACATGCCCTGGGTACTCCTGGTACCATACACGAGGGACTTATAAGTAAGTTCACCTATGCCGGTTGGGTATAAGCCAATCAAACATATACTTTTAAGGTTTAGAGCACTGGCACTAAGGTCTGGTTTATAGTACAGTAAACAATTGGTCACAATTGCAATAGAACTTCAAAATAACCATATGGAGAAAAGAAAGCATTCACAAGATTATATGAGTACTTCTGCAGTCAATGCAGTTTATTCTCAAAGTATCAACATAAATTATGAAAAGACTTAACAGCTGTCTATACATTCAGAAAATAATTTTTTATATGGTGCTCAGGGTGAAGGAAAAGTAAAGTGTTCAGGGTAAATGTGTTTAGTGAGGGTTGTAAGAAGAGGAGAGGTAATGTGCCATATATACATCATATTTACATAATAGGGCCTGTCCAGCCTAAGGAAAGGCAAATCACTTTGACAAAAACATAGCAGTTTATGTACGCTGAGAACACATCACAGTCTAAGGGCCTGTCTACATAATAGGTCTGGTTGGCAGGCCTGAGTGAACTCTCAAGAGTAGAAAAACCTGCAGCATCAGTCCAAAACTTTGGAGGGACCATGCAAAAAGAGTAATCTCCTTGTAATGTACCTATGCACAGACATATATAAATATCCAACTCTAAGAACGCGGAAGCCAGTGTGCTCCTGAACATCAGCGGTGCCACTGATCCTCCAGTCAGGATCCAGGCCAAGGCAGGGTAGAAGAGATTGGCACTCAGGTAGTTTTTAGGGTACTTTTAATCAGCAGAAGAGTGCAATCTTCTTGTAAGGACAAAGAGGCTTGACATTGGTGTATATATATATATATATATATATTATATATATATATATATATATATATAATCTATGCATTTTTGTTTACAACTTTACACACATACGCATGTGCGCGTGTGTGTGTGTGTAAAATTGTAAACAAAAATGCATAGACCATATAGTAGGTAAATATATACACACAAACAATTTCTATATAAAATATAAATATATGTTAACTTGTCTTTAATTTTTATTCTAATTACTTTAAAAAATATTTTACACTTATAGTTTTGATTTCTTGTATTGTGAGTATTGCAACCAATCTTGCGACTAATCTTCTGAAGCTGAGGTGGTTGTCAGTTAATTTTTGTCTGGGGGTAGCAAATTCCATAGTTTGGCTGCTTGGACAGAGAAAGATGTTCCACTCATGTTTTTTTACCTGGATGCTGGAATTTTGAGGTAGGGTGCCAGTCTAGAGATGAGGTTCCTTTGTTGGATGTATTTAGTGATTTTCTTCCTGATTAAAAGTGGTCCTTTGCCATGTATTTCTTTGTGGGTGATACAAAGCAGCTTAAAAGTAGATCTTCTGGCAACTGGTAACCAATGTAGGGCCCTCAATGCAGGGGAGTGTTGGCTTGTTGCTTTACATGTAGGAGGCAGCAGAGTTCTGACTTTGCTGTAATCTTCTAACAGTTGTTGGAGGTGAGCCATGATATGGGCCATTAGCATAATCAAGTTTTGATTACAATAATGGTAACACTTGGACCTTTAGAGGGAATCCTAGATACGGAAAGATGCACTGCAGGGTTTTCATTGTAAGAAAGCTTGATCTGGCTACCTTATCTACTCGGGCATTCATTGACAGCATGGAGTCTCTGCTAATTCTGAGGTTTCCTGACTCCTTGGATATTTTTGGTGGTAGTCCCAGATCATCAGACCAGGTGAGTATTTTAGTTTTGAACACATTAAGTTTGACGTAGCTTCATTTTGTCCACCGACTGAGGCAACTAAAGATTTTTGAGTTTCCAATTTCCTTGGGGCCTTTCAACTTAAGAAATATCTAAGTGTCATCTGTATAGTTATTGTAATTCTCACCTGTTGTTTCTCCAGGGGTGAGATGCAAGATCTGTAGCAAGGTCCCAACTTCCCACACCCACCAATGTCAGCCCAACAGCGTCAAAGCTAACACAGTAGAATTGGAGGAAGAGAGGAAAACAAAACAAGGAAAGGTAGAAGGGAAGACACGTCACCAACACGCATCAGGTATGGATATTCTTGTTGGATGGTCCATATATGATTACTGTAGTGGATAAAAGGTTATATAAATTACAATGAGCATGTAAGAGGAAAAATACACTAAGGCCCAATTAATGTGATGCAATGGAATAACTATCAGTAGAAATCCCTCTACCGCTTAGGTATGTCGTTATCAGAAAACAGGGTCAGTGGTATATATCTGTATGGAAGAGATATGTAATTATGAGCTTATTACTTAGAACAACAAGACACAGTAATCAAGGTGGTATATAGTATAACTAACCTAAGAAAGGTTCAGCGTAGAATCCAAGTAGGCCCCAACTATTCATATACAATAAAACCAGGAGAAAACCAAAAAACATATTCTCTCGGAACGGATAAGAAAAAACAAATAAAAATATACACAAACATGTGGAGGGGTAAAGTACTAAGAAAACAATTCAGCCTCTTCAATCTCAGGAGACTAGTTTTATATATTTCTTACTTATAGCCGTGAAGCAATGTCAGCAAGAGAGCAGAATCTCCATATACCGAGGAGACTATTTCAGGTAGTATCATTTTTTGATTCATGCAAAGAAAAATAAATGTTACCACTTAGAAGAGCATGAATCCTTTGTGAATAATCAATGTATTTTGTTTTGTTTTCCAGGAAACATCATAAAGGCCCGAGAGGTGTTGGGTGAACCGTCGTAATCAGGAAGGAATCTGAAGACCCCTGCGGCATCGGGTGAACTGCCGTAATCAGGAAGGATTCTGAAGGCCCCGTGGCATCAGGCGAAAAGCAGCGGTGAAGAACAGGATTCCAGCGAGAGAACTCCAACGAAAGTCGAAGCCACCTGGAAGGAAGTCAGATAAGCGAAGAGAGGCAGGATGGGAGACACGCATGCGTCGACTAGAACACGAAGCGCTCTTCCATCCTGCTCAGCCTCTTTTGTTCCTGGCCTGCTCCACCCTTCGCGCACGCACGATAGGGAGCGTAGCAAGCCCGACAGTTATAGCAAGTGAACTGAAAATCATTGATCATTCTCAGTGATGATTTCATGTGGATATTGAAAATCATGGTTGAGATGATAGAGCCTTCAGAAACTCCTGCTTTTATACTGTAGGGTTTGGGTGAGAAAGGAGGAATATGGATGACATTTGTTTATATCATATATAGGAAGCAATCCAAGTGGCAGAGGTACCCTTTAAGCCACCTTCGTCAAGCCTTTGGATTAGTGTGTCATGATCAACTGTGTCAAATGCAGCTGAAAGGTCCAGAAGAAGTAGGGCAGCTATCCCGTTCTGGTGCACTGTGTTTTTAAGGTGGTCCCAGATGAAGATTAGGGCAGGTTCGGTGTTTCTACCTGAATAGAATCCTGTTTGGAAATCGAAAAGTAGGGAGTTTTCTTCAATGAATTATGATATCTGGGCAAAGGTTGCTCTTTCTATAAGTTTATCCAGGAATGGTCCTTTTGCTATAGGTAAGTATTTTTTTTAATTTTGTTGTTTAATTTTATTGAAAACAAACAGCAGAGACAACTCATTTTACATCAGTCCACATAGTATATCATGGCACATTTTTTACATGAATTATTTGTAGCATATAGTATAATATCACCATACAGCACAGCATAATATATATCAGAAGTTTATATGGAACGGTTTAGGTCACTGTAAGACTAATATGTAGCACTAGCATACAAAATCACAATTCAGTTTATATATCCCCTCGCATCAGCCTGTACAGAGATACTGCCCCAACATTGCCTGTAAATTGCGCTTGTTTATATCCACTACACATACTGCCAAATCTCCTCAGGACTACACATCTGGAGAATCAACACCGCTCGCCCCGTCGTCCTTGGTAGCTAAATAGGTTTGGTATAGGCCCCAAAACTTTTTGGGGCGATTACGGGGGGGCAGAAGGTCGCTGTAATACTCAGACTGGGTGCTACAGTACATCATGTCTGTTGACCAGTTTGCTATAGTGGGGGTCGGGCCTCGAGACCAGCACATAACAACCCTACGTTTAGCCATCAGAAGTCCCATATCTACCAAGCGCCTTATTGCTTTGGGCAAATGTAGAGAGTACCCCAAAAGGGCAAGCATAGGGTCAGGCTCAAGCGTCGTGGCTGTAATATCCCCCAAGGTTTTAAATATCAATGTCCAGAAGGCAGCAATTCCCGGGCACTTCCAGGCAAGGTGAAAAAAATCTGTCGAATTGGCACCACAACAGTCACAGTTTGCGGTGTCCCGCAGCCCATATCTGCATAGCCTCTCTGGAGTGTAATAAACCTTGTTTAGAAATTTAAAGTTTATCAACCTATGCCGTCCATTCAGGGAAATGCGCTTCGTGCTTTCACAGCAATATTTCCAGGTTTTATCTTCAATACTCTTTCCTAGGTCCATCTGCCAGGCTAACCTCGCTTTGGTGTATCGGTTTACCCGGTATCCTTGGACCATGTTATATATCTTGGAGACGATACGTACTGGCGTGGCAGTTTTTATCATATGCGTGAGAGGGGCAACATCAGGTGGCTCCTCTAAGTCACTACCTAAGTGTTCCTTCAATGCTAGTCTCATCCTATGGAATTGAAATTGTGTCAGTGGTGTGACGTGTTGCCCAGCTAACTCTACCTCAGCCCACACTTTCACCTTACCCTCCGTAAACATATCTCCTATTGTCTTAATATTTATTGTGTTCAAGGCCTGTATTACTCCTTTTTCTTTACACGGTGCTAGCCAGAGACACCATTCTAACGGAGTATGTGGGGAGTATAGAATAACACCTGTTTGTAGGTTCAGAAGGTGATGCCAGGCGTGCACCGTCGCGTTAATGGAATCAAGGATTCCGGTTCTGCGATCCGGGGGTTTAAACAGGAGTGCTGGTAATAGTAGAGGAGTCGCAGCTACCTTCTCAATTTGTACGTGTGGAGTGCCAGGTAGACTATGTATCCAGTAGTGCGCCTGCGCGCTTTGCGCCGCCCTATAATACAGATCTAGGTCCGGGGCGCCCAGCCCACCCATACCATAAGGGAGCGTGAGAATGTCCCACTTAACCCTAGCGTGTTTCCCAGCCCAGGCTAATTTTACTAATAATGATGTGATCGTCCGGAAGAAAGAGCGAGGCAGGACCATAGGGATATTAGCAAATAAAAACAAAAGACGTGGTAGGACCACCATTTTCATAATCGAGACTCTGCCCGTTAAAGACAGCGGCAAGTGTATCCATCGGTCTACATCGTCTTCTAATTTAGCGACCGCCTTCCCATAATTCTCTCTGAAAACCACCTCCGAATCAGTGTGAACCATAATTCCCAAATATCGCACCGGTTCGGTAGTCCAAGTTAGTGGGTATTCCGGCGTGAATACCGTGGTAGCCGTAGTAAGCGGGAAGATGAGCGATTTCTTCCAGTTGACCTTGAGGCCAGATACCGATCCAAATTTAACCACTTCGCGTAGAACTGGGGAGAGATTTTGATCGGGATCTCTAATATATAATAAGGTGTCGTCAGCGTAAGTAGAGATTATCAAATTATAACTCGGGAAGCGTATTCTCCTATGGCTATAGTATTCACGTAGAGCGCAGACAAGAGGCTCCGCCACTAGTGCGTATAGCAACGGCGAGAGCGGGCATCACTGACGTGTGCCCCTGGTGATAGGTATTGGGTCAGTGACCATGTTGCCAATTTTGATTCTGGCTATGGGGGAATTGTATAAGACACCTACCATTTGTAGAAAGATACCACCCAGCCCCAATCTCGTCAAGACTTGAGTCATAAACGACCACACAACAGAATCAAACGCTTTTTCCATGTCAAGGAATACTGCGATCGCCTGTACGTCTGGTCTAGTATGTTGGATAGCCCCAAACACAGTTCGCAAATTATAAGTCAAATTTCGGCTGGGAACAAATCCAGCTTGCTCCGGAGCTACCAGTAATGGCACAAGGGGGCCAACCGGTTAGCTAATATTTTGGCATATAGTTTCGTATCTACATTCAGTAGTGACAGAGGGCGATATGATGAGCACTCAGTCGGTGGTTTATCAGGTTTAAGTATGGTAACAATTAAAGCTTCCCTCATCGAGGGCGGCATCTGTCCTCTTTCGCTCATCTCCTCAAAGAGTGTCGTTAAATGCGGTATCAGTAAATCTCGAAACTCTTTGAAAAAGGCAACCGTCAAACCATCTATGCCTGATGCGCTACCAGATTTCATCCCGGCCAGGGCTGCAGATATCTCTTCTGCTTCCAAAGGACGCATAAGGTATTCCCTATGTGCATTCGTGAGCCAGGGGAGTTTAATATGTGCTAGGTAATCTAGAAGTTCTGTATCGTCACTCCCGCCCCCTGAGCCATATAGTGACGCATAATATTGCTTAAACCTGTTAGCTATGTCCTGCGGTTCAGTTAGGGATTCCCCGTACTCAGTATGGAGGTCTGCCACACCTGTCGTCACCCTACGTTTCTTTAGGAGAGAAGACAGTACCGAGCCTGGTCGTTCCCCCTCCCCGTAAGTGCGGGCTGTCGCGTATTTACCTAGGTGTTTAATTTCCGCATCAGCAGTATCAAGGTACTCCTGAAGTGTTTCTCGTAATTCCTCTGTCACCCCATCGGCATTGCCAGAGAGCAATCTTTGTTCTAGTGACTTTAAGGTGCGTTCCAAATCCGAAAGGTGTTTACGAAGCGCGCGTAGGACCCCCGAATGCTTAGACATAGCTATCCCACGGATGTAAACTTTAAATGTGTCCCACACAGTGGAGAATGAGTCAACTGACCCGATATTGGTCTCGAAGAAGGTTTCTATGGCTTCTGCTAGCTCAGCTTTAAAAACAGTATCGAGTAGCGAGTATGGAGGGAACCTCCAAGTAAAAGGGGGAATATGTTTATGCGGAGCATCCATCAATAGCAACACCGGAGAGTGGTCGGAGAAGGTGCGCGGTAGAACAATGCAGTCACAAATCTGAGTGTACAGAATTTTTTAGGCTAATACGTAGTCTATCCTGGTGTGCAGGTCGTGGTATGCTGAGTAATGGGTATACCCGCCCTTCTCTCGCGATCGGGTACGCTATACGTCACACAACACTAGTTGTGTAGCAGCAGCTATAATAGTTCGAGCCGCAGCTGAGGGGCGGCGATCCGGACCTCCCGATCTGTCAATCTGTGGGTCCAGTACACAGTTGAAGTCACCGCTCCAGATCTGTGGGCTATTTCCGTAACTGCTCATTCTCCCCAGCAATCCTGTGTAGAAGGTTGGGTTGTCATAGTTTGGGCCATAGAGGTTAGCAAGCACAAAATCTAGCCCTTTACCCCTGCAACGCAATATAACAAAACGTCCCTCCGGGTCAGTGGCTAGTGGTTCCAGCTTGAGTTCTGATCTCGGGTTAACCCAGGTAATAACCCCCCTGGCATGGGACGTAAACCCCGCAGCATGTATGTTACCCTGCAGCCCCCTGTGGCGTAGCTTCGTGCTGAGCAGGGGCAAGTGTGTCTCTTGTAGCAGCGCTACATCAATACTGCGACCGGTGAGGTAGGCTAGGACCTTCCTTAGTTTCCTGTGGTCGTTTAGACCACGGACATTCCAGGTTAATATGTGTATCTTACATGACTGTGTCTGCATCAGGGTTGCCGGTAAGCAGCGCCATAGCAGCGTATGTGATAGCGCGAGTGTTTATTCGCTCTACTCCTTTGGTGAACACACCATGCTTTATCAGTTCAGGAGTCTCCGTAAAAATGTACACAAAAAATGTAAGTCTCTGAAAACCCCAACCCCCCACCCACGACATGCATAACCCAACTTTGCATCTACGAGACATTCCCTCAAATCCCCACAACATCATTACAAAAAGAACATGTTTAATTTCCATGAGTCAAACAAATTTGGCGGGTCACTAAAAGTGGTTCACACTCGTGGGCGGATGTCGCCTGTCCCACTTCCTGCTAACACTCTTTGGACAAACTGTCCCATACGTATGCCGTCAAACACATATAGAGCATCTGCCCACTAGTACCATGACCTCACCAATAGGGAGCAGTGTCCGCAGCACACCACAGTTCGCTCAATGCAGCAGCCAAACCTATATCATTCGTTCATACTCTGGTCATTAGCTGCATCAATTTTAATCTTACCATTACCCTTTGCCGTTTCGCCTCCCTCCCACTGCTCCAGTAATGGCTATTAAACAGTGTCAATACAGTTTATGACCCTTTCATCTATGCAAACCATAATCTTATCTGATAATAGGTGCTTTCTGCATTCAATCTTGCTCATCCAGGACGCCTCCTGTAGCTCCCTCATGATCAGCAGACTCCTCATTACGCACTTTGTCCTTTGACCAGTCCTTCAGGGCCTTCTGCAGCACCTTGGGGTCCGTGAAGATTCGGGAGCGGCCCTGCCTGTTCACACGTAGCCTCGCCGGATACAACATTGCGTAGTCCAGATTTTGGTCTCGTAGTTGCCGCTTTAGTGGTGCAAATTGTCTACGTGACTCCTGGACTCTAAACGTAAAGTCAGGATATAGTGAGATAGTAGAACCTTCATAATGTAGGGTTTGCTTCTCTCTTGCTGCCTTCAACGCAGCGTCTCTGTCTCTATAGTTCAGTAATTTGGTGATGATCGGTCTCGGGGCCGCTCCAGGCGGGGGTCTCGGCCCTAGTCAGCGGTGAGCGCGCTCCACCACAAACGTCGAGGAGAACGTTTCTCTGCCTAGCATAGTCGTTAGTAACCCCTCTACAAAGAGTTCCATGTTCCCCACCTTAGTGGTTTCAGGAAGGCCAGTAATGCGGAATGCGGATATTGCTGCGGCGGGACCTAGCCTCCAAATCCTCTGCCTTATCCTGCAGCGATTGCAAGAGTATCCCCATCTGCTTGTGGTCGGTGTTCAACTCCGTCTGGGCCTCCTCCACTTCCATGACTCTGCGCTCCGTCATGTCGAGTCTCTCCGCTTGCTTGTCCATGCGTTCAGTCATACGATCCATTCGGTATGCAAGGGAATCAATCTTGCTATCAATGGTGGACAAGCTCTTCTGCATTGCAGCTAATATGTGACGGATATCTCCTTCCATCGGTTCCGGCGTATCCGACTGTGCGCCCTGAGACCGCTCTGGAGTAGACTCCCTCAATCTGGACTTCCTCTGTTCAAAATGTATCTTTGGTTGCGTTCTATCCACCTTTCCCATTTTCGGAACTACAGGTAGCACCAGGTTAGATTACACAGTGAGTGTACTCCGTCAGGATGCACCACTTCTGGTAGAACGCCAGCAAGCTGCAGATTTCCCAACTGTGTCCGCACACCACCTGTCGCTTGAGTAACGCTACACAGAGGAGCTGCGCAATGGAAGTAACATCAGTCCTCAGCCTGCAACAGTGAGTAGTCCTAGCTTGAAGGCCCTGTAAGCAGTACAAAGGAGAAATGACCTCCAGCCACGTGGATGACAGCACTTGTGGGCATTAGGGCTGTGTGGCAGTAGTGGCGACTTTTTGTGAGCTGTCCCGCAAACAAGTTAGCAGTATGAGCCCCAAGGAGGCACGTGGTTGTCTGGAGTACTAGCGTGTGGGTAAACTGTATTGACACTGTTTAATAGCCATTACTGGAGCAGTGGGAGGGAGGCGAAACGGCAAAGGGTAATGTTAAGATTAAAATTGATGCAGCTAATGACCAGAGTATGAACGAATGATATAGGTTTGGCTGCTGCATTGAGCGAACTGTGGTGTGCTGCGGACACTGCTCCCTATTGGTGAGGTCATGGTACTAGTGGGCAGATACTCTATATGTGTTTGATGGCATACATATGGGACAGTTGGTCCAAAGAGTGTTAGCAGGAAGTGGGACAGGCGACATCCGCCCACGAGTGTGAACCACTTTTAGTGACCCGCCAAATTTGTTTGACTCATGGAAATGAAACATGTTCTTTTTGTAATGATGTTGTGGGGATTTGAGGGAATGTCTCGTAGATGCAAAGTTGGGTTATGCATGTCGTGGGTGGAGGGTTGGGGTTTTCAGAGACTTACATTTTTCGTGTACCCCTCAGATCCAATATGCCAGCCACTGAGCTGCCCCTGGGGATCGTTTGATATTCTCAGCACTTCATCCCAAAGCGTGTTGGTCAAAGCTGCGCTTGGAGCCACGTAATTGTAATGGCCGTGCCTGGGCTAGCGTGTTGTCACTAACCTGGAGAGTTGTAGGCCGGAGGCAGAGGCAAAGCAAAGTACTTCGATATAGCCCCGGACCGCAAGCGGTCTCCCTGCTTCCGGGGCACAGTAGGCGTCTGAGTCAAGTTCCTCGCGGGCCGGAGTCGCTCCGGCGGGATCGTAACTGTCGCCGTGTATCGGACGTCTGGAGGCGGCTCCGACCAGCCAGCGTCGCAGAAGAAATGGCCGCTGCAGCACCAAGGCCCTTCACTTCTCAGTACCGCGCTGCCAGCACGGCGGCACAATTCTTCGAGCGAGTGCCGTTTGCAGACTGTTTCCCAGCGCTCGCAACAGTCGCACGTTACCTCCGCGGCACTCGCCCGAACGTAGTCGGCACCTCCTTTACGCAAGGAGCCGGCCTCCACCGTGCGGCGCTCGGCCTCCGCTCAAGTCTGCCGGATTTACCCTCCTGCTGGGCGTAGGGACCTCAGGGTCTGCTCAAACCATCGGCGCCACTGTTATAATCGGCGGACCACGAAATTTCGAAACGTGGAATGGGTCAGATGCAGGATAATTACCGGATCGGCTGGCGGCTCGACAGAGCTCGCTAATTAAGCGCCCATCTTGGGATCAGGCAAGCTCTGCCCCCCCTATAGGTAAGTAGTTGTTGGAGTCTTGAGGGTCCAGGTATGTTTTCTCCAAAAATGGGTGTGGATATGCCTTTTTTAATGCTTCTGTAAAAACTCTTGTTGTTAAGGAGTTATTGATCAGTGTTTGGACTGGGGTGACTGGGATGGTGGCTAAAGATGTTAAAAGAATGTTTTTGAAGATTTATGAAGGACAAGGGTCAGAGGGGCAACTGGGTGGCCTGCTTGCTTTGACAAGATCCAGAAATTCAGTTGATAATAGTTTTTTGACAGTGTGGAGAGGCTGTGCTGTGTTAACCTACCTCTGGATGGGTTTATTGGAAATGGATTGGCGCTGTTGGTTTTTTTATGGATTAAATAAGAATTTCAACGTGCCTGCTTTGGTTGTGTAATGAGAAAGGAAATGCTCTACATGATCACTCCCAAAGTGTTATACTGGTGCTGCTGGTTTTCGACTGCAAGAGTGCACTGAGTTCTGCTAGCCAGGCCTCAATGCCAGTGCTCTGATCCGTAAAACGTGTATGTTGGATTGGTTCACCCACAATTGGCATAAGTTAACTTACTTAGAAGTCCCTAATATATGGTATTAAGGGTACCCAGGGCCTGTAAGTTAAAGTGTCCTTAGTGGACTGCAGCACTTATGGTGCCGCCACGAGTGTGACAAGGTAAAGCAAAACTTCCTGTCTGCTATTGCTGGCTGGCAGAGCGGTTTTCGAATTGCTAACTCGACTTTGCCATTTAAAAAAATCACAAAGTCCAGACCTTCCTTTTAATATATATATAAGTCACCTCTAAGGCAGGCCTATCAAGCCCAAAGGAAGGGTCCAGTATATTAAAAAGTAGAACATGTGTTTTTACATGTTTTAACAGTAAAAACCCTAAATTGTCATTTTTTCTGTAGAAAGGCCAGTAGCCCCATTGGCGAGTACAGAGTTACACGCTGACAACTCAGCTGTGCTAAATTCTGAATGGGACTACTGAAGCTGGTACTTCAAGGTATTAAAAGAATCCTTGCCTTAAACCTAACTTGGTGCTCAAGTCAAATTTAATGTAACTTTTAAGTAAATGGCAACTTTAGAAAGTTGCCACTCTGATGCCCAAAGGTTTCCAGCGACCAATTTTGGTTGCTTGCTACTAGACAGCCTTCTGTCCTCCAAGGGAGAAGTGTGAACAGCTCTCAGGAAGGAACACAAAAGGGGCTGCCATTGGAAGTGGTGTTACCTCTCCCTGGCAAGGAATGCCAAACCGGATGTGAGCCCAAAAAGTGAGCTTCAATGGGGAAGCAGCCTTTAAATGTCAAAAGGTGGATATAAGGAAATGTCTCTTTTTGCATGATCGCCCCCAAAGTTTTTTTTGACTCTGAGAGTGCACTGAGCCCTACTAACCAGGCCTCAGTGCCAGTGCTTTGACCTTTAAAAGTGTAATATTAAAACTGACTATACCCAATTGATATATCTTTACTTACTCATAGGTCCGTAGTACATGGTACCAGAAGTACCCAAGGCCTGCAACTTAAAGAATCCCTCCAGGGCTGCAGCACTAAATGTAGCACCCTGGATGTGATAACAATGTGAAACATGTCTCCCAGCCTGCCACTGTAGACTGATATTGGAGTTTTAAACTGCTAGCTCAACTTTGTCATTCAAACTAACGGCCAAGTCCCAACCTCCTTTTTTAATATATATAGGTCACCCCTACAGTAGGCCTATTGAGTCCTACGGCAGGGTGCCGTATATTAAAAAGTAGGGCATGTGTTTTTATATGTCCTAACAGCGAAATCTGTCCTAACAGCGAAATCTCCAAATTGATGTTTTTACTGTGGAAACGCAAGTAGCCCCATTGGCGAGTACAGGGTTAGACATCGACAATTCATCTGTGCCAACCCTTGAATTGGAAGGGGAGACTTTGAATCACTGCTGTTGCTCTGCTGCTAAGGAACTCAGTGTCCCAGACATCTACGAGGAGTGGAGGAGGAGCCCAGGGGCACGCCTGCGCTGCGCACGATCTAAAGCGCTGTTTGCCTCCTGTGGCGCTGGAAACTTTGAATCACTGCTGTTGCTCTGTTGCTGCTAAGGGACTCAGTGTTGCAGACATCTGCGAGGAGTGGAGGAGGAGCCCAGGGGCACGCCCGCGCCGCGCGCGCTCTAAAGCGCTGTTTGCCTCCCACGCCTGTCAGAGCCCGGAGGAGGCTGGGCTGGGTCCCCCCTCTTGGCTCTTCGCCTCAAGTGTTCTCCATCCACCTTCACACACCCCTGTTCTGCCATCAAGCAGAGGGGTGAGACACCGGCACACACAAGGATCAGATCAGACTCCACTTTCCACCCCGATGGGGCAGTATTTTTGTGGACCTAGCATAGTTAGGGGGATCAGGAGGTCCAAGAGGCTCGTGGATCCCCCTTTTTTTACTCGGCGTGCTAGCGCATATCGACTTCATCACATCCTGCACCAACTCTTTCTGGGCGAGTCCAGCCAAGCCCAGGTTGCTCTGTTTCAAGGGCTCTCATTGTGTTGTCACGCTGCCTCACCTTTACAAAGGTATTTCCATCACCAGCTAGGTCCAATGGGGAAACGAAAGACAGCTGTAGAAATCCATGCTGCACCAGCAAGAACGACAATGGACTGCTTCTTGCAGAAAGCAGCGGGGGTCCTGGACAAGGAAATCGAACTGGTGGCACGTCGGCTCTCCCGCTCCCCGGCAAATCAGCTACACCCTCGCTCTTCTAGCCCTGCAAGTGGTCGGGCCCCTTTACTGTGCACCCCTGAATTGGTGGAGCTGGCAGATCTTCCTGCACCCCCCTCCGGTCAGGATCCAGGCCAAGGCAGGGTAGATAAAATCCAGATCGCTCGGGGGGAGCAGGGTACAGCCAGCTCCAGCGATCGTGCCAGGTTGTGGGAGGTCCATCATCAATCCGGCAGTAACTCGAATGGATGCCCGGGGGGGCTCAGAAGGGGGGCTGGGCCTGGGGCCAAGCATAAGTGTTCTTCATCAGGGGCCAAGGCAATACGACCCAAAGGGGACACTTCGACATGCACCATCCCGGGAGAAGCACCCCTCTCGAAAAACGAGCTAGCAGCCATGCTGGAAGCTTGTGTGGGCTCCCTCCTTGATGGTCTGGACTCCAAACTGGAACCAATCATGCAACGTCTGGCCTCCATCGAGAGGAAACTCTCTGACCGGTCCCAGCACAATAAGATAGCCAGTAACACAGTCAAAAAAGGCCATGTGGCCCCACTGGCCAGTGGTGGACTCAAGGGACATAGCCAGTCTTTTCCCCTATCCGCAACTGGGGAGGTTCATTCGTACCACACCCTCTCGTACGAGAACATTATTCCTCCCACCCTTCCCCTGCCTCGGACCGCCCCGCTCCCGCCCCCAATGGAAGGATCACAGGTGGTGGCATCATCCCTGGAGACTACTAGGACGAAGACTAGTCGAAGTAGTAACACGACCACCAGGAGTGAGCCCGGTGGAGGAGGGGTTTCCACCCCTGTAACTGGGGAGCCGGGAATGCAGCCCCAGGCCCAAACACCACACATTTACCTTCAAAAGCAACACCTTACGTTGTGGCCCTGGGAAATGTACCTGTGTTAAAGCCCGGCACCACTGAAGATTTTCATCAGTTCAATTCAATTCAAAACGAGCTTTATTCGATTTTAAACATTAAAATCATAAAAGCAGGCATAAAAACATTTCATCTGATATCTTAAAACTTATTAAAATACATAAGATACAAACCAGTTCCTTAAAAATTCTTACAAATTCATTTGAACAATAAGTGGTTCCAAATACATCAAAAAACAAAATTTGTATTACTGTGCATAGTGTGTCCCAGTTCCCAACACAGTCCTTCTGATATAATTGGTATCTGACGATTAAATACAAAGAGATTTCCTAGTTCTGAGCACACTTTTTAGGAAACCCACCATGGAACCAATACAGTAAATATTTCCTAACATCTGCAAATATAAAAAAGCAGGGTGACATTGTCTCCATCCTCCTTGTTTTAGTAAAGGTGTTACCCATCTTCGCCTTTCATTGATATAAAATTTACAGAATAAAATTACATGTATTGTTGTTTGTGGGGAAATATTGTCACAAGGGCATCGACAGAGTTCCCTTGACCAGTTGTTTAAATCAGGGAGACTAATCAGACGATGGAATGTCCCAAATCGGAATCTTGTTAGTAGATATCTATCATATCCCCCCAAGATACATGTCAGATACGGTTGAATAGCATAAATTACAGTTATTATTTGATGCTCAACCACCGTAGGTTTATTCATTTCCAAGGTTAACCGGTTTTCTTCCAGGTGGGTCATACAGATTTTTTTTAAATCCTTCCGGGTAATAGAATTTATTTTTTCGGGTAAAGAGTAAAACTCTGGGTGTCCAATATCCTGCATACATTTTTTTACGTATTTTAACCATGGGATCTTGGAGGCATTATCTAGTCTCAACGCATCAGTTATTATTTTCCTGTTTAAGCCAGTGGTAGCAGAGATCCATATTCTGTGCCAGAGCAGCACCGGTTGTACCTTAATTAGATCGGAAATATATGGTAAACCTAGTTCGCTATGACAATTAAAAACAGGGGCACTAACTGGGACCGCTAAAATGAATCTTAAAAAAGCGTTTTCTATATATTGAATCGATGTACATTCTTGAAAGCCCCAAATGCCTGCCCCGAAAACTGCTATGCTCACACATTTGGCTTGATAAATTTTTAGAAGAATTTCTGGTGGCCTTCTCCCCAATTTTTTTGTGAAGTTTATTAAAGCTGCGGTGGATTTCATAAACAGGAGGCTCCTAGCCTTAATTGCTGTTGCCCAAGACCCAGTTCGATTAAAAAGGGCACCCAGATAACAAAAAGAGTTAATAGTTTCCACCCTACTCCCCCCCGCATGGTAACTTCTATTCTTATTCTTCCCTCTCCCACATGACATGATAAAACTTTTTACATTCATTTTTAATCCAAGATTATCCATAAAGCTAGCATAAAAAGTGAGAGCCCTCTGTAAACCGATCTGGGTACGAGCCATAAGTACCGCATCATCGGCATAGAGGAGAGAGCATATAGGGCGGTTATTAACATGTGGTGAATCCCTAACATGTGACACCCACTCCTGCTCCAAGGCATTCGTGTATAGTGTAAACAGGAGTGGTGCCAAAACACACCCTTGCCGTACACCCCTCTCCACTTTAAATGGCACAGTACACTCTCCCTTAAGTCCATAACGGACTTTTGCGGTGGCACCACAGTATAGCTGCCTTAAAAACTGGATTAAAACAGGATCAACCTTTAAATCACTAAGAACGCCCCACCAGTTAAAAAACAAAGACTTGCACTGGCTGAATAATAACACAATGCTGGGATTCAGAGTGGAGAGGCATATCATCATGGTCCGGAGGGTGGGCTGGATAGGAGGGTCTAAAAAGAGAAGTGGTGGTGACTGTGTAATAATCAACTTCAATCGGCCACATTTGGCAGAGAGAGAATCCTCCACGCGGCCAGCCTGCACACTACTACGGGCCCTGTCACTTCCATCACAGCCCTTCCTCTGGGCTTTTTCTACAGACCCCAACCCCAAGTTATGGTACCCCAGGAGACTACCTGGCACGGCCTTCCAGGAGGGGCATCAGGCTCCTTCACCCATCCATGTCTCTAATGCCATCGCACCCTTGGGGTTCCTTGATAATTGTGATTGACTTGAAGGGTCAGCGATAACAATCCCCATGGTCCCTGTTCAGCAACTGGATTTTAAGCATCAGCTGGACAAAGGCAACCCCGGAACCCACTCCCGGGACATTAAGCATTGCAACCTCATTTCTTGCCATTTCTGGCAAGCAAGATTATAGTTCCAGAGTGGCGTTGTTTTGTTCATAAGTTTGACATTATTTGCTTGCAGGAGACCTGGGTTATCGATAACTCCTTTTCTCTGGAGGGGTACAAGTCCTTCATTGTGCCCGCTACTCCCTCGAGGGCTGGCCGACCCAAGGGGGTCTCGCTGTTTATGTCTCACTTAGGTTAAAAGGTGGTATTGCTGAACTGAACACAGATAATCCTTGCCTGCAGGCCTTGTTCTTTCCCAGAGGGTCTAGCAGATTACTGCTTCTGAATTTTTATAATGCTATCTCATCCCTCCCCAAGGTTTGCAATATATCGTGGTTGACTACCTTCCTGACTAATTTTAATGTTTCCACTCGCCATACCACTCATATTGTCCTGATGGGAGATTTTAATGTCCATCTTTGTAGGGGCCCAAGATTGCAGGGCATAGGGAGTTCTTCCTGTCCTCGCCATTCCGGCGTGCACCTTGAATATAGTGGCCAGGGGGACATCCTAAATACCCTAGTAAGTGACCTTGACCTCCAATCAGCGATGGGCAAACTGGACCCAGACCAGAGGGACATTACCCCCTCCTTTAAAGGGCATGGTAGCGATTATTTTGTTGACTTCATCTTCGTCTCCACCCCCCTTTTTATTTGATATTGGATTTTTCCATCAAAGCAAGTACCCATAGCGATCTCAACCCACTATGTCTTAAAGCCGGCTGGCCCTCATTGGATTTGAAGAAGGGGAGAGGGGGAAGAGGCTCATTACAGCTCACAGATCGAGATATAAAGGCGGCTGTGCGATACTCGGGTGACCTGAAGGTTTCACGCCTGTTCTACATCCAGAGGGGGGTCCGCCAGGGTGGCATTTTGGCCCCTTTTTTATTTAACGTATATATCAATAACATGGAGAAGACCCTCCTGGAGACCAAGGCGGACTTTCCTCAGGCGGGACGGCGTGGCCTTCCAGTTCTGCTGTATGCAGACGACGCCGTCTTGATGGCCAGGACTGAACGGGGCCTGCAAATGCTTTTAAATTCCTTTGTCCAATTCATGGGGGAGCAGAACCTGAAGGTTAACAATTCCAAGTCCTATATTATGCAAGTAGCGGCCTGCTATAGTAGGCCATATACCTTCAAGGTAGGGTCTACCCCGGTCCCAAGGTCGAGTGTTTTCTCATATCTGGGGGTATTGTTAGACGCTAAAATGAAATGGGGGCCCCAATTAACTCGCAAGAAAAACGACCTTACCCGGGAGTCTGCAGCCATCTTTAAATTTGCCTCTAGAATGGGAAAAAGACCAATGGGGGCCCTACTAAAGCTTTACCAAGTGTATCTCAAAAGCACTATATGGTAGTGAAATCTGGGGGTACACCACCACAGATGATCTTCAAATTGTGGAAAATACGTTTTTGAGACGACTTTTATCTGTTCCTCAGGGCACCCCCTCTTTCACTGAACACGAGGAGCTTGGTTGGACCTATATTACTGACCTGATAGCACACCGCACTGTGTCTCTTTGGTTGAAAATCTGGGCTGGCAAGGGGTCAACACTGAACAAAGTGATTTTAAAAGACTGTTTGGCCCTTGATCTGCCTCGCGTGTGCCCTGGTTCAAATACATTGAGGAGAGACTAATGAGCATGGGGAGAGGAGATCTTTTTACTAACCCCGATCTGACGAATAAGAAGGATTTGAACCATATAAAGGTGGCCTTCAATGAGCAGCAGACCATGGCTAGGGAAGAGAAGGAGCTCTTGAATCCCAGTGTACATTGCTTCATCATGTTAAGAACCACCCAGACGGTGGAGCCGTACTTACTGGGGTTCGTAAACTCATATGACCGATTTCTATTGACCAGGTTCCGATCTGACCTCTTCCACCTCCTCCTCGCCCACCCTAGGGGCCAGAGTAAGGGTCAAAGCCTGTCGTCCTGTGGCTGCAATGGAACATCTCCACAGGACATGGTCCATTTCACAATGTTTTGTCGTTTTTATGGCACCCCCAGAAAGTCTTTTTTAAACCCGATTTTGAAAAAAGCCAATTTCAGGCAAGTGCGACTTGCTTTTATTTTTTTACAAATGCTTACGGGTAGCACTGTTTTTTATGTGCTCAATTTTTTTAAATCTGCCATTAGGCTTAGGTCTAGTTGTGACCAATTAGCCTGCTTCCCTTATAACTTTTATGGAACCACACACTTTGTATCATCTCGCTCACCTGTTTGATCATCAGTTTATGAGTTGTGACTCATTGTGATAATCAGAGCGATTCTTTTTATTTGGTACTGTTTGTGTGTTATTGAAGTCTTTGTATCCCTGTTTTTTCATCAGCCCAAGTCATTATTTAATCCGGTATGTCCCTGTGAGGATTGTTTTTATTACATTTTAACAAGTGCTTTTATGGTTTAAACACTTGAAACCGAATAAAGATTACTTTGATTTGATTTGACTACTAAAGTTGATTCTTCAAGGTATCAAAAGAATCCTAACATTAAACTCAGCTTGATACCCAAGTGGAATTCAATGTAACTTTTTAAGAAATGCAAATTTTAGAAAGTTGCCACTCTGTTGCCCAAGTCTTTTTGTGGCCACTTGCAGATACTGGCCTCAAGACAGCCTTCTGCCCTCCTGGGGAGAAGTGTTAACAACTCCCAAGAGTATGAACAATACAAGCCTGCTGTTGGAAGAAGTGTCACCTCTCCCCGTCAGGAAGTCAGACAGGGTGTGAGCCCACAAAGCGAGCTTCAAAGGGGAAGCCGCCTTTGAAGGGCAAATGGTGAGACACACACGAGAGGGGCTGCTCTTTTTTTATGTAGATGGGTTGGAGTCGGGACAGAGTCTGTAGACCAGTTGGTAAACCTTTTTTTCCGTGGGCATGTAGCCCTCAGGTAGCCACACCTCTGGGGTGGGCTGCCAAGCTCCACTCACCGAGAGAAGGGTCCTACCACCTTGCGAGCAGACAGAATAGTGCTGGACTGCCCTGTTGTTCCCTGGATCTAGCAAGAGAGCCTGTGCCAACCGTTGGACTACACCTGCTGATCCTTGGGATAACAAAGAGAGGACTGTGCTTGTGGTGCCTGGCTCATGGAAAAGTCACTCTCGAGTCCCAGACAAAAGAGGTGAACTCCAAGAGTCAATTGGTTGACTTCCTGCTATAGCACCAGGGCCACAAAAGCTGAAGAATCCCATCCTGGTCAGTCAGTAGCCACAATCACCTGATCGCTGATGATTTGTAAAGCCAAAAGTAGCCTTATTGTAGCTTTCTCCTACCTGAAATTACCCCATTTACATGCTAGTAAAAAAAAAAAAAATCTTTTTTTAAAAGTCTCGCTTACATACATGCCAACAGACCCAATTCAGCGTGAGACTTCCACATTTTTAAGCCAAAAATTGCTTTATTTTAGCAGTCGCCCGTCTGAAATTGCCTCTGCATCAATAATCACATTTTTCAAAATCTCCCTCTTTCTATTTTCACAATGTTGGCATGTATGCTCTTTCCCACTTCTAAATGTTAGCAGCATATATTTGATATCCAAATCCATCGGAACTTCTCCTCACCCCAGCTCTACCTGAGCACCTAGAAGCAGGCTGAAAGACAGTTCACTTTTATTTTCTCACTACCACGAGGAGAGTGACTCAAGCAATTCAGACAAGAAAACTCTAACTGGCTGACTTTTCAGAATAAACATAGCTAAGGTGACCATCCGCCCGTAATTTGCACGGACTGTCTGAAAATTAGCCCTCATGTCCGTTTTCTGTGATCCATGTTTCAATGGATGGCATTTGTCAGTAATTCTAGGCTTTGTGCTAAAAGACAAAGGCTAACTTCGACCTTTGAGATGCCTGAGCTGAATTGGAGAGGGAGAGGGCCTCCTGTGCTGTGATCCTGAGGGAGGGGGTAGAGAGCTAAACTTGAAACAAGCCTTCTTGCCAGGGTGTCCACTGCCTGAAAGAAATGTAAATGTGTGCAATTGACTGATCTGCAAATGTAAAGGCTGCTTGGAAGCTGGCATTGGCGTTAACTGATGGAATCCTTTGAAGCTTCCTGAAGTCAAAGATTCTTTTTTTTTAAAGGATGTTACCAGTTCATCAGTAATGATTCATTCTAAAAGACAATTATAAAAAAAAATGGCACCACCTACAGTCTGGGTATTACTAAAATCTATAATTGAAAGAACTTTTCTTATCTTAAGCCTAATTTTTTGCACATTCTGTGGCAGCCTTTCTTATACTGTGTGCAATGCAAATTTAAAATAATGATTTACACATTCACAGTGCTTTCTGTCACAGACTGGGTTCTCGCTAAAAACACCCAAGTCACTTTTCCCCGCTACACCAACCAGGATTCAATTCTGTTGTTCTCTGGTTGCACAAATAGATATCTGCAGTGATAGCATTACTCGAATGAGGTTTTATTAAGTACAATAAGTACATTATTTCTGTCTGGCCAGGAGATATGTGATGAATCAGAGCTGGGCGGTAGGTTTGAACATGCTTATTGCATCGGCATTTAATCAAGAAAAGAAAGTCAATGTTTTCATACCTCTAAATAAAATTTACATTTTTAAAGCTTAAAACAGTAATGCGTAGAAAGAAAGCAAAATGGATTTCCTGTGAACATGGCTAATTCTTCTTCTTTTTTTTTAAATGATCAACATCATATGCATAACACATCAGTATAAACTGCCTGATATATGCAGGAGCTGAACTGTCAGATGTACTGTGGCTAGAGCCTCAGCCTCCGAGGTGGACAGGGCTGTAAGTAAATCAGAAACTTGCACTCAGGGCAGGTGGTGGCTATAGCACACTGACAAAGCTAGACTTTGGCAAAGTCGGTCATGCATTGGTCAAACTTTTCCTTTATCAAACTGTTCAAATTCTATTTCTTGGTAGATCACTCTTACCTGTCATTGCTTCATTTTCCTTAACGATGAAATTTGAAGCAGAAGTCTTTCAATTCGCAGACAGCAATACAAAGAAAAGTCTCACTGATATCTTTGCAATAGAATACAAAGCTGCCACAAAATGGGGCTACTGATTCACATCGGATTTAAACAGCCTTTCTAAGTTTTTTTGTGATAGCTGATTCAATTCCTGCTTGCCAAAATGAGCAAACTATGTGATCCTACATAATTATTTCTCTTCACTCTGCCTCCTTGACTGTGATCATCATACTTTAAATCACCTTCAAATAATTCAGTTGAGGATGCGCACTGTACACAAAACTCTTTTCTATGTGGTTTGCGATCTCATAAGGCATTTATAGGAGGCACAAGAAAACTGGCTTGCCCTTGAGTCACTGACAAAATGTTCAGGGCAGAAAGGGTCTAATTCACTAATTCTAAAAAAGGCTTTTAGGTGCACCAATACAATCTAATGTGCTGAAGTGAAACAATGCAAAATATGCTTTGTAAATTTAAAAGATTGTACCTCAGCTAGAATTGCTATACTACAGTAAAATTAAGTGGCAGTCAACAATGCCGGCAGGAGAGTGCATGTGGTCCTGGCTGAGCTAAGACCTGTTCTCTTTAGTTTCCATGGCGTTGCTCTTCCCGAAAGGATGCAACCTATTTTGGTTGGAAGTTAGCCACTGAAATCAGACCAGAACAGCTGGACCTATTGGTAATGTGACTAGGCCTGGTCCCTGCCCTTCCTCCACCAGTTGTGACTTTGAAGCACGTTTTCCCATACCTGAGGTCAAGGATCTGAGAGCATGTCAATTAAAGATTTTGAGGTTGGGTAGTTTGACCACCTATCCGATGGGAGATTAATGTGCTGGTTATGTATGTTATTTTAATGTGACTTTGTAAAGTGCATCTACACCATAAGGTCTCTTGGTGATAAACTGGAATCTTGACCAGGGATACAAAGAAATCAAAAGAAAAGGAAAGTTTTAAGGTTTTTTGGGGGGGATAAAATCTTATTATTGGGATTTCCCAAACAGAGATCAAACGGAATAAACATGACAGGCAGAGCAAAACAACTGGCCACAACTCCTTGGCCACATGACAACACTAGGATGTTCAGGTAATTCCCTGAAGCCAAGAGTAGCCCCAACAAATACCCCATATCCTGCGATGTTTGTGTGGGCAGCCAGGCACTGCATACACTGGCTCCTCCATTTTGGCACACCAATCCATAGCCCACTACCAAGCTTGCAAGCCCGGGGCCGAAGCCGAAGTCCAGTTCAGGCCTATATCTTTCTAAGCGAGTAAGTTCGTCCACAGACCCACAAGACATCTCTCAGGTCGCTTCCCACCCAGGTCCCCCAGCAATCCCAGGACAGCATCCCGAGGTAAGCTTGTCTACCTAATACCACCAACAAAACGTCCATGAGTCGGGGCCAGTACTTGTGTGTGATAAGGCACGACCAGACTACTTGATAGAAATCCACCCTGTCAGTCCCGCACTGATGGCATGCAGGTGCTGGAAGCTTACCAGCCCTCCAAAGCCTCAGCGGCGTTAAGTATGTAGTGTGTAGGACATTCACTTGGATCAGCTGGGCATCCAAGAGAAAGTCTCAATTGTGGGAATCGAAAGCCTTCTCGAAGTTTATGAGGAGAAGGGCATCAAATTCGGGCAACAGGCGACGGTAAGCCACCACATTCAGAACCCTACTGATACAGTGGCGTGCACCACAGCGTTGCATCAACCCACATTGATCGGGATGAACCAGAGTAGGAATGACCCAGAGGAGACGGTTAGCCAGCTCTCAGCCATATATGTTAAGCTTAGAATTAATATGTGAGATTGGTCGATAAGACGCACAGTCCATCGAAGACCACCCCGCCTTGTGCAGAACCACTATGGTGGTCTCATTCAACTCCGCCGGGAAGTGGCCTTTAGCTATGGCCCCATTGTAGAGTGCAAATAAATGGGGCAACAGTGACTTCTCAAATTTCCTATAGTATTCTATGGGGAAGCCATCAGGTCCCGTTGTCTTGCCGAGGTTCAGATTAAAAAAGGATGTATCGACCTCCACAAGGGTGAGTGGTTTGTCCAAACCGGCTGCGGCAGCTGCCTCAAGAGTGCACAATGGCAAATCCATGATCAGAGGGGAAGAGTGTTCATCTTGCGGTCTTGGGCGGTGAGCATATAGAGTAAAATATTAGCAAACGTTGTTGCGATGTCCCAGACTTCAGTAACCAGTCCCCACTTGGGGACCCGGACACTAGGGACCACTCTATCGCTAGGACACGAGTTGTCAGCCAGTATAGAAGTTTGCTCAACTTATCGACCCAGCCGTAAACCCTACTCTGGGAGGCTACCCAGCACAGTCTTGCTTCGTCAAGGCAGTGTTGCCTCATTGAGAGCCTATCCAGTGTCAACTGACGCGGTTCAGCAGTTTCTGCAGCGGATTGCGTGGTGGGCATGAATACATAATTGATTGATGACCTGGTCTTGTGTGCAGCGAAGGTGTGAGTGTATGCTTGTGTGCGAAGATTCCAGGTGTGGCAGACATCGCAGAGACCAAGACAAGATGCCCAGTCTGCAAGGCAACAAGCTAGCGTCCCTCAGAGGCCCTCAAGCTGTCAGCGTCAGAGGACATTGTCATTTTGAAATCCACACCCACTATAACCCCCCGGGGAAGACCCGCTAACACTTTGTCTCACAGCATCCAACGTAGGACCCGGCAGCTGAGGGGGAACATATACACTCAGCAATTGTAAGCCTTCTCGTTGACCGCCCACTCTACAGTGACATATATACCTGTGGATCTGACACACTATGGGTGATCACCATTGGTAAGCATTTGTGGAGCAGGATAGCTATGCCACGGGAGCCCTTGGTGTAGCTGGTGTGGTATACCTTATCATATCCATAGAGGGCCAGGAAGGGGCATCTGGTACCAAGAAGGTGCGTCTCCTGTAGCAGGAGCACATCCGGGGTGTGACGTTTTGCAAAACCCAGCACTGCACTCCATTTGATATGACCATTTGGACCATAAACGTTCCATGTCATTAGTTTGTTTTTTTGTTTTATTAAACATCTTTTTATTAGGTTAAAGCAGTTTATCATATAATACAACACCACATTATTATATACTTGACCAATAATCCTAAGCATGCCAATGACATTTACAACATTTACGACCAATCCCCCTAAAGAGCTGTTCAATACTCAACCCACCCGGGGCCCAATCTGCACTTCGCCCTCGTGAACCGGGGACACCACCAGAATAACAGTGGGGTAGGCACATGTACTTCTCCTGTGAACATTCTGTAGTATCCTGCCTTTGTTAATGTTATGCCATTTTCACCTCCTGCTCAGCCAGTGTGTTTGTGCTGTATGCTGCATGGAATGTTGGAGTGATGATGCGCTTCGGAATGTTGGTAGCCTGTGAGGAGAAGTCACAGTTGAGAATGGGCTGAGCAGCAGGCTGGCTGCTCCTGGTGGGGCTCTACAGAACCTGTATCTTACTACAATAAAACATCCTGAACTACATTCTACCTGCGTGGACCTCGTTACTACATTTATTTTGGCGACGAGTTGGTGACTACCTACGTGCTACAAGTGGATCGCAGGGACCTGGAGAACATAAGAGGACCTGAAGATGAAACTATCTACAGAATGGAAAGTCACAGGCAACACAAAGAACAAGAGGAGGTATCCACAGGTTAAGAATAACCGCAAAAAATTACAAGGATGTTCTACACAGAACAACAAGGACGTCAACAAGGATGAAACAAGTCCTTCACAGAAAAGCAAATTAGACATTAAGAAACAAGTTAAGATGGAGCACCACGCCTCTCAGCCCCACCAGTGTCATCACCATCGGACAGCCCTTGCTGAGGCGTGCTGTGCTCATCTGGATTACTTATTACGGAGTATGAATTTCAAAAGGACAGTTTCAGTCATCGAACATGTCAATCTACATCTGGAAAATCCTTTTGACCCTGTCGTCTTACAAATACATCAATGAGAAAGGGAAATCTATCCTATCAACAAAGGTGGAAAGTATGGCTTTTCGCCACAAACTTTCACGGCAAGTAACACAGCAGTTACTAATGCTGTCTACAGTAGAGTGCTTGGTGCTGGCTATAACCTGTCATTTCAGTGCCTCGTTGTTAGGCAGACGCGCAGCTGCACTGAGAAAAAAATATGTGTTTTTGTGTGACATTACAGCCAGAGTATCGTGGAGTTTGCCTTGTAATCTCTGTCGTCCAAAGAGGAAATTTGGTGCCACACCAGACCTTCACGGATGTGCAAAAGTTGGGCGTAAGCTATTTGTTTTTGGGAAGCGTCTTTTACTAACTTTTATTGTTTGTGAATTGTCAATTTCTCCTCATCGTGTTGACGCTTTGCCGTTAAAGCTGCCGTTATTACAGTTGCCATGGCAGTTTGTGGGCGAGCTTCTTACCTTGTTTTTGTAGCCGCACGATTCATCTCGTTGATGAGGACCCCCAGTGACGACACGCCTCAACATTCTACGTCGCGTGAAACCTCGAATGTTGCAAGGCAGCTTCAGGCAGTTTTTTCAGCTGCTTTTGGACGCGTTGTTACACGAACGTGCCGGGAACCACCCGGGACTGCGCAGGGTATGTATGGGCTGCCATTTTCAAGAGTTTCAGATTAAGTCTTGTGTAAGTGTTGCGTGCCGACCAGAGGCACGTCCGCGTCTGTGCATAATATTGACGTCGGTCTCAAATCTACAGAGGTCTCCATAAATGTGTGCACTATAGGTTTCTTTACGGTCTCGCCGCATGCTGTCTTATGACTGTTTAGAGCACACTGGATAGTGGAAACCTGTGTTCTCACACTGTATTCCAGTGACAAGCTCACCGTTAACTACTACAGCCACCGGATAAAGCGCCATGCACCAGCGGCATCTAGTCATCTTTCGGTGCTCACCCCATGGTTGATTCCCTTGTTTCCTGTGGGACTCTGGCACATCTCAGGAACATGAAATTGGTGCTTACATGGACGTGGGGTGATTTGCGTGAGTACATTACGAACTTGGGTCAGACAGCTCTAACCTGGGTGATCTGTAGTTTTTCCTTCCACATTTACCTGTATGTGCACAAGAAACTCACTAGTTATTGTCCGCTCCGAGCTATTTCTTCTAAGTGTGTTTGTTCACACACTGGTGTGTGTCACATGGGTGTGGTGATACGCACACATATAGCTGTAACTGTCAGTAAATGAAATGTTAATGTGAATTGTAATTTAAGCCTGTTCTATGAGTGGTTGTGATTTCACCATATGCATCTATGTTTTGGCTTGTAGTACATTTCATTAAGTTACTGTTTTTCTTCACTCTTATCCTCCATGGGATTGTATGGTGGGTTTTGTTGGGCTCATCATTTTATGTACATGGACTCTGGGTACACACCTTCATGGGTTCATTTTTCATTTCACATGTGTACACCTTACACTTCTTTCTTCCCTACGTAGGGATAGCATTGGGTTTTAGTCCTATTTGCTCAGTGTACATTTGCCCACATAGGCTACTTACGGTTATTTCCCTCACACAGGGCATTGTTGTATGGGTGTTAGTCCCATTCACAGCAGCTTACCATCTCTATTTCTGGGGATAGGTCATGGGTTCAGACCCATTTACAATAGCTTACCATAGCTAACCTCCCTTTCGTATCGGGGTAGGTCATGGGTTTCAGTCCCATCTTCTCTTACACTGTTACCCTCACACAGGGTGTGTCTTATGGGTTTTAGTCCCATCACTACATTGCTTAGTATGTGACTTCTACACAGGGGTTGTCTTTACACGGGTTATCGTTTCATGGGTCTTAGTCCCATGCACAGTAGTTCCTCACCCCTTTGTCTCGGGGTAGGGGTCGGTCATGGGTTTATGTCCCATCTCCTCGTACTTTGTTACCCTTTTGCAGGGTGTGTCTCATGGGTTTCAGTCCCATTTGCTGTTATTTTCTCGCAAAGTTATTTTTATTTAATGTCACATTGTCGATTTGAAAATGCAACGTTATGATTATATCTTATTTCATTGTCAATTTGAAAATGGGGAAGAATGAATTTTACTCATTGTATTTTATTCTCTCCTTCTCTGTTTTCTCGCCTGTTCAGTTCTCCTTGGAACCTGGACTATCTTTCATGTTGTTCTTCGCTTTGTCCTCAGCCTCTTCCTCCTTCTAGTTTCATTCTATTTCTTGCTTGTTCAGTAGGAGATAAGTCTTTCTCTTCTCTGTGTGTCTGGGTGTTTGGCTTGTGTTTAGTTCGTGTTGTGCCTTCTCTATCCCTCCTTTCATGCCTGTCTGGCCAGTAGGTGTGTTTTGGGGGTAGTCATTGGTGCATCCATGTCTACCTGCTACCTTGTTGTTTCTTACGCATTATTTCTCTTTTCTTCTCTTCTGTAATTCCTTGTTGGAGAGGATGGGCTATTTCTATTTGCGTATATTTACGCGTTGCTTCCTCTTCTTTTTCTTCCACCTATCTCTTTGCTCTTTCCTATTTGTTACTTATTTTCACATTTATTCTTTTGCATTAGTGTTCCTCTTATTTATTCCTTAATTGGGTTCTTTTTGTTATATCTTATTTAAGGTTCTAGACTTTTGCTTCTGTTGTGTAAGGAAAGGGGATAATGTAGTATCCTGCCTTTGTTAATGTTTTTTTTTTTTTTATTTATTTATTGATTTTCAACATTGCATAAACAATCAAGAAACAGGGATAAGGCATACTTAAATAATCTTTTTTGCATAGATAACAGATTACCTCGTGGGTGTTACAATCCCTCTTGAGACATTTCACATCCTATCTAGGCATAGATCTACCCTTTCGTCTACAGTCGGCAGGTGGCCATGCAGTTCTATATAATGATCGGAAGCTGATGTCCGAGGGGCATAGCCGTTCTTTTTGGCCCGTGCAGTGCCCGGTTCGTCCTGCTAAAGGAAGGACCTAATCTGTGGCATTAATCTATCTTATAGTTTTATGGCATACTCTACAGGTATAGACGGTGGTATCTCCCGGGCCAACCTGAACAAGAGGTAGTACCCAGCCAGACGTTTTAGGGATCCTCTGCAGATAGTCCTAGCAGTAGCACTCAAATCAACCTTTAATACGAACATCAGCCGTAGCAACCGTGACAACTTATATCTAAACCCCCCCTCCCTACCCCCCCCCCCCCTGCCGGGCTCACCCATCTAGAGGTCAATCAAACTTTGACTCAGCTCGGGGTCTCCCCTTGATTCTCCCCTTGTCTGGGGGATACAGTCCCTACCGGACTCACTCCAGTCGGACCCATCGGAGTCGCGCTAGGGGCGTTTCTCCCTATTTCCTGGACCATTAGTCCCCATGCCAGCAAAACTTCCTGGAGTTTGGCATCTCTCCGTGTACTGCGTATGTGTCCCTCCTCTGCCAATGCCCACTTCCTCAGATCTGCTTTCCATTTCGCTAGCAGTGGCCCCTGTTGTGTTAACCAGTGGATCGCTATTCTCCGCCTAGCTGTCACCAACCCCAATATCAGGAACTTCCTACTGGTTTTGCGTTTAGGGTTTCGTGGAATCAAACCAAGGAGACATGCACGTACCTCTAGGGAGACCCTCCACCCTGTTATTCTAAACAGGTCTTCTAGGACCGCGGTCCAATACACCTGGATTTTTGGGCAGGACCATACCATATGTGGGAAATCTGCCTGTGCGTAATGGCATCTGGGGCATCTCGGGTCTCTGGAGCTATCGATGGTATTTAGGCGTTTGGGCGAAAGATAGGTCATGTGCACCATATTATACTGTATCTGCTTGAACCTATTTGAAACCGCAACCTTCCGGACCCCCTCATGAATTTTCCCCCAGTCTTGTGATGTAATCTCCTGCAGGCTTACCTCCTGCCATCTACTCTCTATTTTAAGAGGCACTGTTTGTCTGTCGTCCCTTAACGCCCTGTATATGTGGGTGACTAGGTTTCGCCCTCCCACCATAGATATCAGTGTGACTAGGGTATGTGTGTGCCCCGGGGCTTCCGGGAATGTAGGCCATAAGCGTCGGGCCGTCGCCGCTAGTTTGGCATATTGCAAGAATTGCCCCGCTCCCAACCCAAAGGAGTCCATTGCCTCCTGATACGTTATAAACCGTTGTTCTGGATAAAGGTCCGACAACATAAGGCAGCCTCCTGCCTTCCATTTGTCCATGGACATAACTCGCTCGGTGAGCGCGAAAGGCGGCAGTAGCCAAATGTCTGCCTCCAGGGCGAACGGTCGGGTCCGGATAATTCGTTTTACCACTCTAGCCCATATGGCTGCCAATAGGCTACCCAATGGAGGGCAGTGTTGCGGGTGTCCTGTCGTGTGCCATAGGAGCGCGCCCAGCTGCTGGGTCCCGTACGTATCGGCCAAAAGCGAACGTTCCCAAGAGGGGTCCGGATCGAGCCAGGCCACCGCATGCTGTAACTGGGACGCAAAGTAATACAATTCTAGATCAGGTATTTCTAGGCCACCTCTACCCCACGTGCGTTTCATAACGTCCAGGCTAACCCGACAGCGTTTTCCATTCCAAAGCAGTTGTATGAGCAGTGTATCAAGGTCTTTGAATGTCCGATGTGGGAGTTCGAAAAAGGAGCCCTGCATTGTGTAGAGACACCGGGGGAGTATCACCATCTTAATCAAGGCGATCTTCCCCATCAGAGAAAGCTGGAGTGTGTTCCAAAAGGCTACACTGCCGCGGAGACCCCTGAGTATCCTCCCCATATTGTGTTGGTAGAACACTTCCCTGTCCCTGCTTATCCAGATCCCGAGATAGCGCAAGACATCCGGCACCCAGGGGATCCCCAGCTCGGGGAGCTGGACCCCGCCTCTCTCCGTCTCCGACCCAACCGGATACTATTGTGATTTGGTGGTATTGACATATAGGACAGAGGTCTCGGCAAACTGGCCCAGCACCTCCATCAATAGAGGAAGCGATTGGGTTGGTTCCCGCAGGTAGACCAGTGCGTCATCTGCATACAATGACACTACATGCTCTATGGCCCCAATGCGGACACCCTGCACCCGGAGGACCCCTTGAAGATGGCACGCTAATGGCTCCATCGCCAGGGCGAACAGCAATGCCTTTGTTAATGTTATGCCATTTTCACCTCCTGCTCAGCCAGTGTGTTTGTGCTGTATGCTGCATGGAATGTTGGAGTGATGATGCGCTTCGGAATGTTGGTAGCCTGTGAGGAGAAGTCACAGTTGAGACTGGGCTGAGCAGCAGGCTGGCTGCTCCTGGTGGGGCTGCTCTACAGAACCTGTAACTTACTACAATAAAACATCCTGAACTACATTCTACCTGCGTGGACCTCGTTACTACACATTCCATTTGTCCCAGACCCTCTCCTACTTCCGGGGACAACCTCTACTCTCATAGACTGCCTTCTAAGCCACCATGCACCAGTCCATGTCTCTCTTCCAGGCCCTGAGAGTAGGTGTGGACTCAGCCCCCCATAGACGAGCTATTTTGCGCTTAGCAGTCATCATGCCTAAGGTCACCCAGGTCTGGTCCGCACGCACCAGGTCAGTGGCCTCCAGCACATTGAGAAGACACAACTTAGCTGAGAGTGGCATATGCTCGCCACAGACCTCGCTTATGCATGATACCACAGAGTCCCAATAGGTCCGGATCCTCGGGCACTCCCAGATAGTATGAAAGAAGTACCCTCCTGACCGCAGTGTCTGAGACACAGCGAGTCCGACCTCTTGCCCATTTTTACCATTGTAAGACAGATAAGCCCTTTAAAGTATTTTGAGCTGTACCAATCTAAAATGTGTCCTAATGGCCACCTCCCTGGGCGATGCCAAGGCCTCCAGCCGGGCCTCCTCATGCATATCAACGAAGTTCGCTTCCCAGCAATCCCTTAGGCGCAGAAGTGTACCGGGGGAATTGTTAATGAGTTTTTTTGAAATATGACGGAGATCGCCCTGCGGGCAATGTGTTCCTCTAACAATCTATTTTCTAGTGGTGATGACTCCGGGAGGTTTTCTCCTCGGGGTATCGCTGCCTGTAAAGCATGACAAATTTGTAGATATTGGAAGGTCTCAGGGGGAGCTAGGTTATAGGCCTTCTGTAAATCAGCGAATAAGACCACCTCCGCTCCGGAACAGAGACCCCCCCCCTAGAGAGCCCTATTAGTCCCCATTTGTCAAAGCCCAGTATTGTCCCCATCGAACACAAATGTTTGGAGTTACACAATGGTGTTGCTTGGGTGATCCTATTCCCCCACCTCAGTTTGCTAAGTGTTGTGTGCCAGAGGGGGACCGTATGTGCAGTTGGTCCCACCAGGCTAAGACGCCGTGGATTTGTGAAGAGTGCTCGCAAGTACCCCCTCCCCATCGGGTGGAGAACAAGACAGTCCATACGGTAGGCTGATGTGTCCCATTGGTTGATAGTTGCCAACTGCGCCACTCTGTAATATGACTAGATATCAGGCAAGGCGATCCCGCCATCATACCAGCCTCGTGTCAACTTTCCCAGGGCAATTCGCGGGGGGCCTCCATCACACAGCAGGTTCTTGATCTCACCCCCTATTGCTTTAAAATAGGTATCAGGCACGGGGAATGGCGTGTACTTTAACACATATAGAAAGCGCAGTAGCGCCATCATTTTGAATAATGCCGCTGGGGGGAAGCGACCTCCAATGCTGGACATTGCTTTTAAGTTAGTTCAGTGGGCCTTGTAAATTTCTGGCAGCAAATAGTTCAGGACTAGTGGTGATGAAGATGCCCTATATCGGAAACCGCCTGTTACCGTCTGCGCCTCACAGTCAGGTGGCAGGCATGGTGCAGACCCATAGAAGACAAACACCACTGATTTGGACCAGTTGGTTGTATAACCGGATTATCTCCCAAAATTTGCGAAGATGTTCAGTATTCTGGGAATGGAGGATTGTGGAGCCGCTAAATAGAGGAGGATATTGTCAGCATATAGCGATATTCTGTCCTCCCAATTCTCCGTCCAGCATAGACTGCAGATCAGCGGGTCTCCTCTGACCCAAGCCGCCCAGGGTTCGAGAATCAGAGCAAATAGAAGTGGTGATAGGGAGCAGCCCTGCCGGGTCCCCTGCTGGATGGGGAAAACTTGTGATACCCTCCCATTTACCACCACTTGCGCCAAACGTTTGGTATAGAGAAGTCGCAGCCAGGACAAAAACCCAGGGCCAAAGCACATATGCTCTAACACAGCAAAGAGATATGGCCACTGCACTTTATCAAAGGCCATGCGTGCATCAAGAGACAGAACCACCGCATCCTAACGGATTCTATGTATGCGTCCCAAGACTCTGTGGAGCCGTCGCAAGTTAAGAGCTGTGTTGTGACCTAGCATAAACCCAAATTAATCTGGATGGTCCAGTTTAGAAATTAGTGGAATAAGTCAAAGTGCCAAAAGCTTGGCGAGAACCATGTCATTCGTTTAAGAGCCATCAGGTTTCGAGCTGGGTGTAGAGGTCTAGGTGGAACCCATGCGAGCATTCATGGAAAGAAGGAAACTAGGGATATGCCTCCCTGAAACATAAGCAAACACATGACCAAATGGGCCAAACTACCCCGACTAAACCTCTCCAACCGCCCCCCGACCCTACACTTCCTCCCCGGAAGCATCTGTTGCCCCCATAGTATAAATCACAAACAGTAGAAAACCAACTTTTGGAGCGATACAACCCACGTCCCCCCACCAGAAATACTCATTGAAAAGAATATATTGCTGCTGGCACATTGATACTGTTGAATCCAATGGGTTGCCATGTGAGCTGCCTCAGGTTTGAGCTCCTCCACCCCCCCTCGTGAAGCGGAAGTCGAGGCCTCCAAGTGTGATAGAGGGAGGGGCCTTCAACAACCACGGGTCCCCTGTGCTGCTGTCCCACGAGGGACGAGGAGCATCAGTGGTGAAAGAGGCGGGAGACACGCCAGCCCTCACACGGCAATTGCGGGATCCCCTTTGTCTGTCACGGCAGGCCCCATCACCAACAACTCCTTCAAGAAGTTGCCCCGCCCAGGGGAGGAGGAGAGTTGCTGTGCAAGAGCCGGTTCTCTGTTGACCATTCTCACGCTGCTGCAGTGGTACCAAAAAAGACCTGGAGTCGTGGATCACAATGAGCGGGAGCGGAAGGAGAAGCATATAGCATACGTTCATCACTCACAGCTTTTGCTTGACAGCTTTGAAGGATTTGCGTTGGAACTGCATAAAGGGAGTGTAATTGGGTAAAAACCAGGATCCTAGTAGATTGAAAGTTTTTGAAGGCCAGCTCGGGTTGAAACAAAGGATGATATCTCTGCCCTTGTAATTAAGTACTTTTGTGATCAGTGGTCGTGGGAGGGCCCCAGCAAAGGGGCCACTGCCAGGGATCTGTTGGCCAGCTCCACAACAAAACACAACGACAGGTGCCCCTCAGGAACCCACAATAAGATCCACCTCTCTAGGAAACTCTTGGGAGCCGACCCCCTTGGGGACATCCACAAAGGGAAGGTCGTTCCGCTGCACTCAGTTATCCGCGTCCTCAGCACTAATCTCAAGACGTTGTAGTCAGACGAGCCACCTTTGCTTTCAGTGTAGACATGGACTCCGTCGAGGTCCTAAATACATCCCTCAGCGCCGGCCACATGCTTCGCGACGTTGCAAAGGTCCTGGCATAGTAGCGCAACATCTACTCCAACATTCCTGATCCTGTTTCCACAGCTGACAGGAAGGCCTGGATAGCAAGAAGGACGTCTGTAGCGTTGGGTTGGCCTGCCAGCGACATGGGGTGAGTGTCTGCACTGCCCTGCTTCGAGGCAGGGGCCTGGGGTGGCCACATATTTGTCAATTTTTATATGTAACTGAGATGGGTTGGGGCCTCCCTGTCCTATGGTGGAGACCAATATGCAGTCCAGGTCTTGCAGAGAAAGGGGAGTATGTCCACTAAGCTGCCTCCCAGCGAAGACAATGTCCAAACGTAGGGAGAAGCATCCAGTGCGCCAACAGGGCATCCGCTGCCCAGGGGGTGAGCCCAGTGGAAGAAGGGGGAGAAGGATCACCGACCTGCTTGCACAAAATCTTAAGAAAATATTCTACAGGAAGGTTGAGCTAGAAGAAAAGATGTTGCAGAAGAAGTAGGGGCATATTTCTTCATTTTTTTATGACAAGTAAAGGCAGAAAAGGTATTGACAAAATTGTGAATTGAGGTAATAGGAAATCTAGGTGGATGATGGATAAGTGTTAGACTTGGCATCGTTCTTGTGGTTTCCCCTGACTTTTTGCCTTCTGATCTCTTGTTTTGCTGACTTCATTTTTGCTGGCTTTAGGACTCTGGGCACATTACCACTGCTGACCAGTGCTAAAGTGCATGTGCTCTATACTTAAAACATGGTAACATTGGCTTATCCACAATTGGCATATTTAATTTACATATAAGTCTCTAGTAAAGTGCACTACATGTGCCCAGGTCCTGTAAATTAAATGCTACTAGTGGGCCTGCAGCACTGATTGTGTCACCCAGTTCAGTAGCCTTTTAAACATGTCTCAAGCCTGCCATTGCAGAGCCTGTGTGTGCAGTCTTGAACTGCCATGTCGACCTAGCAAATTAACCCTCTTGCCAGGCCCAAACCTTCCCTTTTAATACATATGTCCCGTCTAAGGTAGGCCCTGGACAGCCCCAAGGGCAGGGTGCAGTGTATTTAAAAAGTTGGACATGTACGTTTAAGTTTTACATGTGCAGGTAGTGAAAAACTCTTAAATTTGTTTTCCACTACTGCATGACCTTTCTCTCCCATAGGTTAACATTGTGATTACCTTACTTTTTTTTAAGTGCTGGGTATTTCCTTTTATAATTGTAATTTCCAATTGGGAAAAGATATACATTTTGAATTTGGATTTCTAGCCGGGCGGAGACTGGGCGTACCGCTGCGCTTTTACGGTATTGATGACGGGCTAACATACCCGGGGCCCTGACGTGGGGCCGGTTCCCATTGAAATTTACCAGCTCTGGTCGTGATATACGAACGTATGGAGATATAGCCCAAGCTACACGTGCTATGGTATCACTCTTGCCACTTAAAGTGGACGTTTGACCTATGCGTTACTATAAAAGCCCTGATGAAGTTCAATGACAATTGAACGAAACGCGTTGGCTGGATGTTGTACGTTGATGCAGAGACTGATCTTTTCTAATAAAGGAGAAACATGAAAGGAACATTTGTCCCTATATATTGTATTATTGAATCTTGGAAGAGAAGCTCAGTGGTGCACCATTCCAAATATTCAAGATTTTGAATTTGGTGTCTCTGGATTCAAAATTTAAAATGGTTGAGAGGTCCAACCGAACCCTAAAAGGCATGATTATGGGACTACTAGAACCTATGAGGCTTAAGTGGAACATCCTCCTGCCATGTCTTTTGTTTGCATACAGCGAAGTACCGCAGAAGGGGGTTGGCTTTAGCCCCTTTGAAATTCTGTTTGGGCACCCTGTGAGAGGGCCTCTCAGTTTGGTAAAGGAGGTTTGGGAACAAGCTCCCTGGAGAGCCTCCGATGATGTGGTCAGTTACATGCTGGCCCTTTGCAACTAAACAGCCCGCTTCCAGAAACTTGCCCAGGAGAATCTGGAAGCCAGCCAGGAGGACATGAAATGCTGGTATGAACAGAATGCCACTCTGGTTGAGTTTCAGCCTGGCCAAAATGTGTGGGTAATGGAGCCTGTGAAGCACTGAGCTCTGCAAGACCAATGGTCTGGGCTCTATGAGGTGAAGGAGAGCAAGAGCCATGTCACCTACTTTGTGGACCTCAAAACTCCCAGGAACCTTTTGAGGGTCCTGCATGATAATCGCCTCAAGCACCACTTTGAGAGGTCTGAGATTACCATGCTCTTCGTCACTGATGATGAGATGCAAGAGGAGAGTGAACCTCTCCCCGACCTCCTATTTTCCAATGAGCAGGATGGGTCCATGGAGGTTGTCAGCCTCTCCGCTAAACTGACCCTAGTGCAACAGAGAGACTGCTGCCAGTTGCTGGGGCATTTTGCCTCTCTAGTCTCACTTACCCCAGGACTCACTACATTGTATATCCATGATAATGATACTGGGGATAGCACACATGTGAAAAACAAAATGTACAGGTTGTCTGACAAAGTGAGGGCTGGCATCAAGGAGATCTCCAAGATGCTGGCGTTAGGGGTAATTGAGCCCTCAAACAGCCCTTGTTCCATGCCCAGTGCTGTTGGTCCCCAAAGCTGCCCCTCAAGGTGTCACACCTGAACTTAAGTTCTGTGTGGACTACCGTGGGCTCAATGCGGTCACTAAGACTGATGCACAACCCATCCCCACAGCTGACGAGCTCATCGATCGGCTTGGAGCTGCCAGGTTCCTCAGCACATTTGACCTAACATCTGAGTACTGGCAGATTGCCTTGACCCAAGGGGGAAAAGAGAGGTCTGTGTTCTCTACACAGAAGGGCACTTCTAGTTCCGGGTCATGCCCTTCGGGTTGAAGAATGCCCCTGCCACCTTCCAGAGGTTGGTCAACCAGGTCCTGGCTGGGTTGGAGAACTTCAGTGCCGCCTACCTAGACAACATTGCGATCTTCAGTTCTAGCTGGGAAGACCACCTGTGCCACCACAGGAAAGTGCTTCAGGCTCTGCATAGTGCAGGTCTGACTATCAAGGCCAGTAGGTGCCAGATAGGGCAGGGTTCTGTGGTCTACGTGGGTCGCCAAGTGGAAGGTGGCAAGGCACAACCCCTCCAGGCCAAAATTTAGACCATTCTGGCGTGGGAAATCCCAAGACCCAGACAGAAGTGAGATAATCTTTAAAAATCCATAACTCCAGTTCTACTCAATGGATTTTTGTCGTTTTGGTCTTGTTTTGTTCATTAGATCAAGCTCTATCTTTCTAATTTGGTGTGGATTATTTTTGTGTGGTGTTTTCACTGTTTTACTGTTTGAAGTGTTGCACAAATACTTTACACATTGCCTCTTAAATTAAGCCTGACTGCTCTGTGCCAAGCTACCGGAGGGTGAGCACAGGTTAATTTAGGGTGTGTATCTGACTTACCCTGACTAGGATTGTGGTTCCGCAAAAACAACAATTGATGGACAGAATGCAGAACAATGTCGTACATTCACCCCAGTACAGAGATCTGGGCCTAAATCCATCGTTTTTTTGCTCACCATGCCATTCCAGTTTGGACCCAGCCATATGCAAATCAGTCTTGACCCTGCGCCCAATGGGAACAGTCCAGCCCGAACTGCCAGGCCAGGTCCTCCCTGGACTGGAAACAAGCATCCTAGGACCGGTTTCGGGCTTTCAACCCTCATCAGCCAGGATAGCTTGATTCCAGAGGCATGGAGAGCACGGGACCCACGTCTGGGCATACCCGTCCCACTCGGGGTGACAAATGCAAAAACAATTGATGAACAGAATGCAGAACAAATCAAGCTATCCTGGCTGATGAAGGCTGATAGCCTGAAACCGGTCCTAGGATGCTTGATTCCGGTCCAGGGAAGACATGGCTTGGCAGTTCGGTCTGGACTGTTCCCATGAGGCACAGGGTCAAGACTGATTTGCATATGGCTATGTCTGAACTGGGGTGGCGTGGTGAAGCAAAATAACGATGGATTAAACCCAGATCTGTGACTGGGGGTGAATGTTTGCCAATGTGCAGCATTCCGTCCATCATCTTGTGTGTTTTGCATTTCGCCCTAAGTGGGAAGGGTATGCCCAGACGTGGGTCCCGTGCTCACTACGCCACTGGAGTCAAGCTATCCTGGCTGATGAAGGCTGATAGCCTGAAACTGGTCCTAGGATGCTAGATTCCGGTCCAGGGAAGACATGGCTTGGCAGTTCGGTCTGGACTGTTCCCATGAGGCACAGGGTCAAGACTGATTTGCATATGGCTATGTCTGAACTGGGGTGGCGTGGTGAAGCAAAATAACGATGGATTAAACCCAGATCTGTGACTGGGGGTGAATGTTTGCCAATGTGCAGCATTCCGTCCATCATCTTGTGTGTTTTGCATTTCGCCCTAAGTGGGAAGGGTATGCCCAGACGTGGGTCCCGTGCTCACTACGCCACTGGAGTCAAGCTATCCTGGCTGATGAAGGCTGATAGCCTGAAACCGGTCCTAGGATGCTTGATTCCGGTCCAGGGAAGACATGGCTAGGCAGTTCGGTCTGGACTGTTCCCATGAGGCACAGGGTCAAGACTGATTTGCATATGGCTATGTCTGAACTGGGGTGGCGTGGTGAAGCAAAATAACGATGGATTAAACCCAGATCTGTGACTGGGGGTGAATGTTTGCCAATGTGCAGCATTCCGTCCATCATCTTGTGTGTTTTGCATTTCGCCCTAAGTGGGAAGGGTATGCCCAGACGTGGTCCCGTGCTCACTACGCCACTTGAGTCAAGCTATCCTGGCTGATGAAGGCTGATAGCCTGAAACCGGTCCTAGGATGCTTGATTCCGGTCCAGGGAAGACATGGCTTGGCAGTTCGGTCTGGACTGTTCCCATGAGGCACAGGGTCAAGACTGATTTGCATATGGCTATGTCTGAACTGGGGTGGCGTGGTGAAGCAAAATAACGATGGATTAAACCCAGATCTGTGACTGGGGGTGAATGTTTGCCAATGTGCAGCATTCCGTCCATCATCTTGTGTGTTTAGGATTGTGGTTCCTGCTTGGAAAGGGTGCATACCTCTGTCAACCAGAAACCCAATTTCTAACAATAAGCATAATGGAGATAGATGTTTTTGATGATAAAACTATGATGGTGGTTTAATTTCAGCATACGCTATGGCTAAACAGTTGTTCCCCATGGGAAAGATATGGATGAGCTATACTGTTTTGAATGGTAAGTTGGTGTGTATACATTCCTTAGGTTTGAATTGTTACATTTGCACATGTTCTTGTTGGACATTTTTCTGGCCATTTGTAGTTATTCAGTTCCATTGGTAGTGGCTGCTGCTTTGCCTTATCAAAATGCCGTGCTACCCCCAGCAGCTTGTTTCTGGAATTTCACAAGTCCCTCCATTAACAAGGCAATGTGGTATGGTGGTAGAATTGCGACCTATGATGGCAGTTGCCAAATTCTGTTTGGTGTGCAAATGCTGACTAGTTTTCTAATCCTTAATTAAGTCCAGCTACATGTGAGTGTTTGGTGCATATCCGTGCTTAATTTGTAAAAGAATGAGTGCCGGTGCCCAAATTTTTGCTCCAAAGTCTGCAGCGCCACGACTGAATGTCAGGATGCCGAATACCATACCAAGGCTGTGCTGTCTTGATTCTAACTCATTCCTTTTTAATCCATTACCAGGCCCTCCCAGCTCCTTTATATCTCTCTTACAGATTTCTGCTTTCTCCCATTGTCACATTTTTTCCATCTTTCTCTCTCGGCGTTCTGTGCGTTTTCTCTCTTGTGCTTTGGGTCAAACTCTGATGGGAAAACTTAAGTGTCGGGCCCCAACAATGAGTGCCGGTGCACCCCCACCAGCAACCACTGGTTTAAATTAAGCACAGAATGAAACAAACCAAAGAACATAAACCTATTTTGATTTGTACCTGTTGTAGTGTTGTGAGACTATGTGTGCTAGGACCCTTGCGGTTCTGGGGGAACTCAATAGAGGAAGTACGTAACTTAACAGGAGGTGTTAAGGTGTGCTTATTAACGGTTATGACGTAATCAGAGAATAGAGCGATAATGTATGCTGAGGAATAAAGACATACAATTCAGAGCTCCGTGTGTGACGTATTTATGTGCATGCTCTCGGGCTGGGCAGGACACTACAACTGGCGACGAATATGGGATCTGTGCCCTGAAGAAACAGGACTGCTCTCCTTGGAAGTTTGCAACGGTACAGCAAAATCCTCGTGTGTGCCACGTACGCCTATTTTAATGAGAAGCAGGTAGAAGTTGGCGTGTGTGGAATTGAAGCCCCGCTCCAGCCCATTTATGACCCAGAAGAAGCTGAAGGCCCTACAGAGGAGGAACTTCGAAAGCCCACCAGAAAACCACTGGTAAAGCCAAGAGAAGATATACTGCGCCGCATCAAAACGCAGAGCCATTATTCATGCAAAGCAAACACTAAAGGCACTGACAACCAGGTGCAAAAGTGCAAACATACTTACCTGCATGAGCGAGGATAGTGCCACATGACCTCGAATGAGGTGTGACGATCAAGCCCGGTCAAGCCGCCGATGAGTGCCTAGCGGCAAGTGCCATCCGGTGCACCAATGGGCCTTCAGAACAGTGAATAATGGCTCCCAAAAGAAGCACAAAGTATGGTGCAGCCGCGTTTCTGAAACCACCACCGCCATTTGACACTGCCAAGAAGCAGCAAATTGGAGTCACATGGACTGCATGGATCGAGACATTCATTGATTTCATAGATACCCTAGAAGAGGAAGATGATAAGAAAATCATTAAGTACATAAACAACCTTGCTGGTGATGGAGTAAAACAAGTGCTGAAAAAAATATCACAAGCTGACAAAATATCATACTGTCAAATCAAGGAAGCTTTGGAAGCCAAGTTAAATCCAATGCAGAACGTTGACTATGAAAGGTACATTTTCAATCAAGCACAACAGCAAGCTGGTGAAGCAATGGATGAGTTTGTTGAAAGACTTGATGTGCTTATCAAACACTGCAAATTAAGTGAAGTTAATGATAAAGAAGCCATATGTCTCAGAGTTATCGATGGTTGTCTTTCAGAATCTTTCAGAAGACACATGTTGAGAGAGACGCTCAGCTTAGAAAAAGTACTAATGGTCTCCAGGGCCGAAGAAAGAGAGGATTGACAAGCCGCTGAGATGGAAGTTGGAACGGCGAAAAGTGAATCAACGTTGGTGAAGAAGAGTAAGAGCAAACACCGAGTAGACGTGCAAGTCGCCATCTACAAAGAATAAAAGGTTGAGTTTCCGATGTGGGTTTTCATATCCACATGAAGACAAATGTCCAGCCATAGGCCAAACGTGCAAAGGCTGCAGTAAGAACCTCTTCATAACGATTTGCAAAGTGAGAGAGAAACTAACTACGTCACAGAGAGAAGAGAAAATGGACACCAGAAAGTTCTAGAAGCCAGCTCGCCAAGCCCTCAAAACAAAAAGGCAGCATCAGTTACAGAAACAAGACAAAGTTGATTGCCGCCAAGTTCATCCTACAGAGGCACATCAACTTCAAAATCGAGCACAAGTGAGAAAGATGAATGTGCGGTGATGGCATCGACCAACGAACGACAGGAAAATGTAGGTCTGTCTGCTTGCAAGGAAGAACCTAATGACAATTGCAAACCACCAAATGAAACAACAAAACTCATTTGGACATTGCCCCAAGATTACAATAAAGGTCAACGATTGCCCTATAACTTTCATTATTAAATGGTGCGTCGATTAACATCATGCCAGTTGAAAAGTTCAACAGCCTATCTCCTGTGCCATGTCTCACTCAACCCGTCGAACATGAAAATATGCACGTGGACCGCTTCTAAACCTTTGTAGAGCCAATGGACATTCACAGCGACTTTGAAACATAAAGCAGTATCAGTGCAAGCGCCAATTCATGTTCTTCAAGGAGCTTCGTCCAGTGCTTGCCTACTCAGCTTTGCCACCACTGCTGACATGGGACTGATATCTAGTAATTACAACCTCCACAGGCACAAGACGATGAATTTGCAACTTCACATGAAAGAGGACGTTCACCCTGTTGCCCAGCGGCACCGTAGAGTTGCTTTCCCATTTCAAGAAGCCATTGAGAAAGAACTAGAAATGCTGTTGAAGCATGACATCATTGAGCGCTCCACTGGTCCTACAACATGGGTGTCGCCCATAGAGGTGGTGCCAAAAAAGGACAGTGAGGGTGTAGTGCGCATCTGTGTTGATATACGCCAGGCCACCAAAGCAATTGAGAGAGAAAGACATCCTGGTCCACACATAGCGGACATGATCATGCAACTGAACGGTGCCAGAGTTTTCTCCCGTCTTGACCTGAACAAGGGATATCATCAACTCGAGTTGGAAGAGAATTGCTGGTACATCACTACTGTTTCGACTCATGTTGGTTTGTCCAGATACAAAAGGTTGAGTTTTGGAGTGTCATCAGCTGCAGGAATATTTCAGGATGTTATACGTTGAATAATTCAACCTGTCACAAAACGTTTTAATTACAGTGATGACATACTGGTATTTGGAGCAACATGCAAGGAGCATGACTTGGCTCTTACACAAGTGTGCCAATTATTTGCTGATGCAGGTCTCACTCTGAACGCAGCAAAATGTGAGTTTCACAAGACCAAACTCAAATTCTTTAGACACATATTTTCTTTTTTTTTAATTGATTTTATCATTTGTTACATAAAATGAAATAACAAAAAAAAGACATTACAGACAGTGGGGGAGGGATGCGGGCCCTAAAACAGTGTCTTCTAAGGGAAATGTATTAGAAAGGTGGAGAGTCAATGCTTAGAGGGGAGCTGGTGGTAGATAAAAAAGGATTTCCAATGCAGGTTCCTGGAATATGTCCATAACCCAGAATGGTACCGTTGTTAGAAGTCCTTTCTGAAATGTAGGCAGTCTAGGCTGGGAAGACAATGCATACATTAAGCATTTGGAGCGTCACTATGAGAAAAGGGGGGTAGAAAAAGAGGAGGAAGAGGAAGGGAGGCATGAAGGACATAGTGGGAGGTGGGGGGGGGAAGCTGCCTTAGTGTTCCTAGATGGCCTAGTTTAGTAACCTATGGAGACAAGACTACTTAGGGGGGGCAATATAAAGTGGGGGGGGGGTGTGCAGATGCGTTAGGGGTGTGATACATGTGGGAGGGGGCCGGAATCATTACGGGGTGTGCCGTTGTGCTGAAGCGGAATATTAACGGGTGCTAAGTCAGTTGTGGGTGCTGGGGATATGGCAGGGGAGGTATGTGATATCGGGTTTAGGTAGAGACGGTATGACTGCCAAATATCCTTGGGTCGCGAGGGGTTGAAGTGAGGAATATATCTCTGTTTGCATGTCACAGTACGTCATGCTGCGAAGCCATGCCTCCTTTGCTGGGGATTGCTTAGTGCCCCAATGCATTGCAATTTCTCTTTTTGCTAATAGTAGTGCTATATCGGTGAATCGTCGGAGGACCAGCGGGACATCAATGACGATTCCTAGTACGGCAAGTTTAGGAGTTGGGGATAGTGGTGTGGAAATTATATCTGATATCACCTGAAATATTGTGGTCGAATATGTAGCGATACATGGGCATGTCCATGTCATGTGGGCAAAGTCGGCGGTAGGAAAGTGACATTTTGGACATTTGGGTGTTTTGGAAGGGTCAAATTTAGCCAGTTCTGCCGGCGTTACGTATATTCGATGAATAATTTAAAGTGAAAGACACATATTTTCTGATAGGGGAATGACTCCTGGCCCTGATAAAGTGAAAGCACTGTCAGCTACTTGCCCCCCACAAGATATCACCTTGCTGCGATCCTTTCCAGGTATGGCCATTTATTGCTCAATGTACATTCGTGATTTTGCTACTGTAAGTGCTCCACTGAGAGAATTGACAATACTAAATGTCCCATTCCAATGATCTACTGAATGTGATCAAAGTTTCAAAAGAATAAAACATGCAATTGAGAATGCAACCAAGATGGCCTACTTTGACCCCAAACTACACACAGTGATCACAGTGGATGTGAACCCAGTGGGGCTGGGGACAATCCTTGCTCAACATAATGGTCATCCGAACGCTCAGAGATGTGAGAAGTTGGCCTGGTATATGCTGTCCACTAATTATAGTGGGCACCTTGCACCAGTCCAAACAACCCCTTATTGGAGATAGGTTAAAGACAACCTTATTGAAAGCTATCCTAGTGGTAGCTATGGAGAGCAGCCTTCAGGCTAAGTCTTGAAGGAATGTAAAGCAGCTTGTTTTACCAGTCTATAATCTCTTGAGTGACCAAATGAAAGAGCACCACAACAGGTATATATTCAAAATATATGTATTTATTGCTAAACACACCCCTCTAACCTCTTTATGAGGCTAGAGTTCGAAGTACATAAGTTAGAAGTTATTTAAACACAGTAATAGCACAAATACACGTTTGGGCCCTAGGGGCGTACCAAACCATATACCAATAAAGTGGTATAAGAACCACGACTGAACTAGACACTAGGCCTAGAGCCTCTAGAAGTGCTTGGACCACAAGGAACCACCCAAGGTAGTGACACAGGGGACCCACGGGAGACGCGTGCAGTGTAAATACACAACCGCGATACGCCGTTGACTTCTATGGAGAAAGTCGTGATCGGGAAATTAGAGAAAAGGGACACTTAAAAGAGGACTTGGACCAAACCCTTTGAGATCTAGGACTTTGAAGAGTCTCTACCCACGGGAGCACCGGAGTACTCGTGTTACCTCACCCAGGGAAGCCGGGTGCATAGGTGCCTTTCGGGGTCGGGTTTCGCTCGCCGATTTGAATGGCGATCTGCTGCAAAGTGCTGCTGGCGACCAAGTGAAAAGTGTCCGGGTGGATCCAAGAGTGGATCGGAGTTCTGAAGAACCTGAAAGCAGAGGGGACAGAGTCTGGGTCACTAGCCAGTGACCAGGAAGGCGATGGACAGATGCCCACCGATGTCGAGTGCTTCAGGTGCGTTGACGGTCGTCTTGTCTCTTCAGCCACGAGGTCCAGGAGGCGTAGTCAGCGACCAGGAGCAGGATTCGGGCTGGTACACGATGTCTGTCGAGTGCTGAGGTGTCGGCGACCGGATTGGACCCAACAAGCCTTGGCAACGGCAAGTCTCGATGCAGAGGAAGATCGTCGATGGTGCAGACCAGCAAGGTCTGGGGAACTCACCCAGCGAGGGTAAGTGAGGGCAGGCCTGGAGCAACCAGGATGCCAAGTTAGGAAAAGATTGGCCTTCGTTAAGGGCTACTAGCCAACGGGCTAGCGACCGCGAAGGAGCCTCGTGACGCCGCACGTGGATCTGGCTTACAGGACACTCGTGGAGTGGGGGCCAGTGATCTTCGGTGCAGGTGGTGCTGGAGGCTAGGGCTACTCGGAGCCCAAAGCACGACTTCTTGGGAGACCCAGAAGAGGATGCACTTGCAAATGTGCTCGGTGTCCAGGGGTCACGGTCTCAAGTCACCCACGATAGCCACGGGCCTCAGCTTTGCTGGGGACTCAGGGTAGCCTCGGGGAAGTCTGAAAATCCACCTCTGGTGATGCGATGACTTCGGCGTCCGACGGGAGCTTCAGAAATGCAAACCGGACAGATGCTTCTTTGGTGCCTGCCAAGCAGGGGAGTCACTCCTTGACCCCAAGGGAGATTCTTCTGTCCTCTAATCGTGAGTAGAGCGTCGAAGGTCCAGGATTCAGTTTCAGAGTTTTGTCCAGGGATAATCTAAAGTCCTAAGGACTGGGTTCCTATCTTTATACTAAAGATAGGGGTTGGACTACTCTGTGGCCCCACCTATGGGTGGGTCAGGGCAGAGGGGTGGCTACACCCTTTCCCTTTGTCCAGTTCGCGCCAAAGCAGGGGCTGCAAGCCCCTGATCCGGTTTGAACTGGGGTATGCACAGGGACACCAAATGTGCCCCCAGTGCAGGACTTCAAAGCACCCGAAAGTGCTCCCGCCCAGCCCCAATACACATTATCCTGTCTGGGGAGGTGGTCACACCTCCCTGGGACAGGAAACCTATTGTCCAGGCCTCCCCTGCCGGAGTTTCGTCCAGCAGCAGGAGGCCAGACTCGTGTCTGTGGCAGCAGCATCCATTTTGTGATGCCAGGGCTCTGGAAAGAAGTTACCGGGCTAGCCAGAGTTAACATGTCTTTCCCTCTAGAAGGGTGGAATGCTACCCCCGCCGCCAGGATTGGCGGGGGGTAGTATTCCAAGATGTTTGACACCAAACACGACATGTTTAGGTGCAGCCATTCCAAAGTTAGCATTTTACCGCGAGGATATAATGCGCTTAAGAGTATATGGTCAGGCTGCACTACAAACAGCATCAGAGATGGTCTCCAAACGCTGCAGAGGGGCCCTGCTCATGCAGGGGCACCCTCTCACATAGGAACCATGCACTCTGCCTTTAGGATTGATAAGGCCTGCCTTAGGAGTGACTTATAGGTTTATATGTGTGTATGTATTTAGTGATATAGGTAACCTATATCACAGTAAGGGGTGCATGCACCACCTTACCCAGGCTGCAGTAGCAGACCTGTGGTGTCAGTTTGGATGGCCTTCCAGGGGTGGCATAATACATGCTGCAGCCCCTGGCAGGCCTCTGAGGTACCTATGCCCTTGGTACATAGTATACCATATACTAGGGACTTATAAGGGCACTCCAGATCCCAATCAGTGATGTGCCTAAGGCACATGGAAACCATTTTAGAGAGGAAGCAGCTAGGCTGGGGTTCTGATTAGCAGGGCCCCAGCCAGACTAATGTCGAAAAACAGTGAAGCATCAGCAAAAAGTGGGGGTACCCATGTGAAGCAGATCCTACTCTCCTACACAACCCCCCCAAACGTAGGGACATTAAACTAACCTTGCCCAGTTAAGTCTTCATGTTCTAAGTGGAAATACCTAGAGAGTCCATCTGCATTGGCATGGTTACTCCCAGGTCTATGTTCCACTGTAAAGTCCATCCCCTGTAGGGAAATGGACCACCTAAGCAGTTTGGGGTTTTCACCCTTCATTTGTTTTAGCCATAAGAGGGGCTTATGGTCTGTCTGAACCAGGAAGTGTGTACCAAACAAGTATGGCCTCAACTTCTTCAGAGCCCAGACCACAGCAAAGGCCTCCCTCTCTATGGCTGACCAACGTTTCTCTCTAGGGGTCAGCCTTCTGCTAATAAAAGCTACTGGCTGATCCTGACCTTCTTCATTCAATTGTGACAGTACAGCCCCTACCCCCAATTCAGATGCATCAGTTTGAACAATGAACTTCTTGGAGTAATCAGGACTCTGTAGAATGGGAGCAGTGCACATGGCCTGCTTCAGGTCATCAAATGCCTTTTGACAGCTAACTGTCCACTGAACCTTTTTGGGCATTTTCTTAGAAGTTAAGTCATTCAGGGGTGTCACTATTGATCCATACCCCTTAACAAATCTTCCTATAGTACCCAGTCAGGCCTAAGAAGGCTCTCACCTGAGTCTGGGTAGTGGGAGCAGTCCAGTCCATGATGGTCTGGATCTTGCTCTGCAAAGGTTGAACCTGGCCTCCACCCACAAGGTGGCCCAGGTACACAACCTGACTCTGCCCTATCTGGCACTTAGTGGCCTTGATAGTCAGGCCTGCCTTTTGCAGGGCCTGTAAAACATTCCTGAGGTGGACCAGGTGATCCTCCCAGGTGGAGCTAAAGACAGCAATATCATCTAGATATGCTGCACTATAGGCTTCCAGTCCTGTGAGAACTGTAATCACCAGCCTCTGGAAAGTGGCAGGTGCATTCTTCAGACCAAAGGGCATTACCACAAATTGATAATGCCCACTAGGGGTTGAGAATGCTGTGTTGGGCTTTGCAGTATCAGCTAGTCTGATCTGCCAGTAGCCAGCTGTTAGGTCAAATGTGCTGAGATATTTGGCAGAGGCCAAAGTATCTATGAGCTCATCTGCCCTGGGTATTGGATGGGCATCAGTCCTAGTGACTGCATTGAGACCCCTGTAGTCCACACAAAACCTCATCTCTCTTTTTCCACCACTGGTGTGAGGTTTTGGCACAAGGACCACTGGACTAGCCCAAGGGCTATCTGAGGGTTCAATAACTCCCAATTCCAACATTTTCTGGACTTCAGTCCTGATACAGTCCCTGACATGGTCAGGTTGCCTATAAATCTTGTTTTTAATAGGCAGACTGTCCCCAGTGTCCACTTCATGAGTGCACCAGGTGGTCTGACTGGGTGTCAGTGAAAACATATGTCTAAACTGATTGAGGACTTGCCTGCAATCAGTTTGTTGCTGGGTAGTGAGGCTGCCTGCCAAGGCTACACCATCAACTGACCCATCGTCAGGGTTCTGTGAGAGCAGGTCAGGGAGTGGGTCACTCTCTTCCTCCTGCCCTTCATCAGTAGCCATGAGCAAGCCCATGTCTGCCCTGTCCACATATGGTTTTAACCTGTTGACATGGAGAACCCTGTGGGGACTCCTGGGTGTTCCTAGGTCTACTAAGTAAGTGACCTCACCCTTCTGCTCAACAATAGTGTGGGGTCCACTCCATTTGTCTTGGAGAGCTGCTGGGGCCACTGGCTCCAACACCCACACCTTCTGTCCTGGCTGGTAAACAGTCAGAACAGCCTTTTGGTCATGCCAGGCCTTTGAAGTTCCTGGCTAGCCTCAAGGTTTTTGGTTGCCTTTTCATGTACTCAGCCATCCTGGAGCGGAGACCAAGTACATAGTCCACTATATCTTGCTTTGGGGGCTTGAGAGGTAACTCCCATCCTTCCTTCACCAAGCACAGTGGACCTCTCACAGGGTGGCCAAACAGAAGTTCAAAAGGGCTGTAACCAACCCCTTCTGAGGCACCTCCCTATATGCGAATAAAAGGCAGGGCAAGAGTATGTCCCATCTACGCCTAAGCTTTTCTGGGAGCCCTTTAATCATGCCCTTCAAGGTTTTGTTGAATCTCTCAACTAAACCATTGCATTGTGGGTGATAGGGTGTGGTGAACTTATAAGTCACTCCACACTCCTTCCACATTGCTTTTAAGTACCCAGACATGAAGTTAGCACCCCTGTCTGAGACTACCTCCTTAGGAAAGCCCACTCTTGAGAAAATTCCCAGGAGGGCCCTTGCCACCACAGGTGCTGTAGTGGTCCTGAGGGGAATAGCTTCTGGGTACCTGGTGGCATGATCCACTACCACCAGGATAAACCTGTGCCCAGAGGCTGTTTGGGGATCCATGGGACCAACAATGTCAATCCCTACCCTTTCAAAGGGCACCCCCACCACAGGTAGTGGTATCAGGGGGCCTTTGTAGTGCCACCTGCCTTGCCACTGGCTTGGCAGGTTACACAGGAGCGACAAAACTCCTTGCTGTCTTCAGACATGTGGGGCCAGTGAAAGTGAGGGACAATTCTGTCCCAAGTCTTGTTCTGGCCCAGGTGACCTGCTAAGGGAATATCATGGGCTAGGGTCAATAGGAAGCCCCTGAACTTCAGAGGTATAACCAACCTCCTGGTAGCACCAGGCTTGGGGTCTCTACTCTCTGAGTACAGGAGTCCATCATCCCAATACACTGTATGGGGACCACTAGCTTTCCCAGCAGCCTCAGCAGCAGCTTGCTGTCTGAGGGGTTCAAGGGAGGGGCAGCTCTGCTGCTCCTGGCTCAGATCTGCCCTAGAAGGTCCCCCTGTCCCCAAGAACTCAACCTGGTCAGGTTCAAGTTCCTCTGGGACAGTTCCTTCTTCAGGGCTGAGATCATCCCCCTCAAGGGACTGATCTTCCTCCTGAGCCAAGGGGGAAGGCACTGCCTTAACCCTACTACTCCTCCTCTTGGAAGGCACTTGGTCCATTCTTCCAGAATCCAAGGCCTGTTCAGTGCTAGACATTTTGGCTTGTGACCTGGTCACAGCAAACACATCTGCAGGGATCCCCAGCATTTCTGCATGGGTCCTGAGCTCCACTTCTGCCCAAGCAGAAGTCTCTAAGTCATTGCCAAGCAAGCATCCGACTGGTAGGTTTGCACTTACCACAACCTTCTTAAGGCCAGTTACCCCTCCCCAGGAGAAGTTAACAACTGCCAGAGTATGGTCTGTTCTGACATTGCTAGCATTGGTCACTTGGTACATCTCACCAAGTATAACTTGCCCAGGATTCACAAGGTCTTGTGTCACCATTGTGACACTTGCCCCTGTGTCCCTAAATGCCAAAGCCTCACGTCCATTGATTAAAGGCTGTTGTCTGTACTTGCCCAGATTACTGGGACTCACAGTGGAGGTCACATCCATGCCTCCATCACAGACTAACACAGCCTGAGTCAGTTCTCTGACTAGGTCAGAGCCCAACTCAGTACCCAGGGTGAACCCTACTAAACCCTTGGCTGGAGCACTCCCACCAACTGTACTAGGGGGAACAGGTGCCTTAGGGGCATTGGTGGGTGCTGGACTGGAGTCTTTGGACTTGGTGCAATCACTGGTCCAGTGGGTCTTTTGCTTACAGACCTTGCACCATGGTTTTCTTTGGCCTTTCCCTTTGGTAGACTGTGAATCCCCACCAGAAGAAGATTTTTGGGGGCCTGATGAAGACTTTTGATCTTTACCCTTCTCCCCACCCTTGTCAGAGTTCTTAGCATCTTGCTTCTTGGTTTCCCCACCTTGGTTCTGTACCTTCTGCTTCACCCTGGTTCTGACCCATTTGTCTGCCTTCTTTCCCAATTCTTGGGGAGAGGTCAGATCAGAGTCTACCAGGTATTGATGCAACAGCTGATTTTGACAGTTATTAAGAATCTGCTCCCTCATTATCAGATTGTACAATCCTGAGAAGTCACACACCTTACTGCCCATCAACCAGCCTTCCAGAGCCTTGGCAGAACAATCCACATAGTCTACCCAGTCTTGAGTCTGTGCTTTTGGGTATCTCTGAACTTCAACCTGTACTGTTCAGTGGTTAGGCCAAACCCATCAATAAGAGCACTCTTCAAGACCTTGTAATTATCAGCATCCTCCTCTCTAACAGTGAGGAGCTTATCTCTACCTTTGTCAGCAAAGGAGAGCCACAAGATTGCTGCCCACTGCTCCTGAGGGACCTTCTGTACCTTACAGGCCCTCTCTAGAGCAGTTATCCACTTGTGGATGTCATCCCCATTCTGATAGGGAGGGACAATCTTGCTCAGGTTCCTATGGTCATAGGACCTTTCCCTATCTCTAGGGATATTGTTGCCACCATGGGACTCTAGTCCCAACTTTCTTTTCTCTCTAAAGAGATCTAGGGACTCCCTGTCTAAGGCTACTTGCTTCCTTCTGAGTTCAAGCTGAGCTTCCTCATATTGAATCAGCCTCTTTCTTCTCTCATGAGAGGATTCCCTCCTATGAGATGAGACAGAGCTCCCTATTGAGGTGCCAGAGTGGTTAGACTCCTGAGAAGAAGATCTAGACCTTCTGGGCACACTCACAATCCTTCCTGGGGGACAAAGGGGGCATCATTCTGATCCTCCTCTTCCTCTTCCTCAGGAGGGGTTGGATTATCCAGGTCAGGGCCATTGTCGCCCTCCTGGCCAGTTTCAGAGGGGGGCTGGGGGTACTGGTACCCCCATTCCCAACCTCATCATCTGCCCCACCCTCAGCTCCTACCCCTTCAGTCCCCAAGGGCTTACTAAGGTCATAAGCCACCAACAACTCCTTGAGGTGTTGGGTGGTGGGGCTTTGGCCTGTCCTTATTTTTCTCAAGTTGCATAAAGCTCTCAATTCCAAGAATGGGAGTGTATCATACTTGGAGGGTGGAAGCTCAATGGCTTCCTGCAAGGATTCTTTAGATCCTACCCTTAAAGACATTACTAGTGTGGTGTGGTGTATGCACTACCTACTCTAGTGTGGCCTACTAAACTCTCTTGAGTTGTAGAAAGGGTTGTGCTATCCCTTAACACACAACTCTAAGTTCAGTAGAACTTACTGTATTCTAAGCTTAAATTATATGTACCTTAGGTACCTTTAGTGGTTTTCAGTTGATCAATTCAATTGAGATTATCTGGTAAAACAATAGCAAGCTGGAATCCCACACGCTGCACACCAATGTGAGAAGTTGGCCTGGTATATGCTGTCCACTAATTATAGTGGGCACCTTGCACCAGTCCAAACAACCCCTTATTGGAGATAGGTTAAAGACAACCTTATTGAAAGCTATCCTAGTGGTAGCTATGGAGAGCAGCCTTCAGGCTAAGTCTTGAAGGAATGTAAAGCAGCTTGTTTTACCAGTCTATAATCTCTTGAGTGACCAAATGAAAGAGCACCACACCAGGTATATATTCAAAATATATGTATTTATTGCTAAACACACCCCTCTAGTCTCTTTATGAGGCTAGAGTTCAAGTACATAAGTTAGAAGTTATTTAAACACAGTAATAGCACAAATACACGTTTGGGCCCTAGGGGCGTACTCAAACCATATACCAATAAAGTGGTATAAGAACCACGACTGAACTAGACACTAGGCCTAGAGCCTCTAGAAGTGCTTGGACCACAAGGAACCACCCAAGGTAGTGACACAGGGGACCCACGGGAGACGCGTGCAGTGTAAATACACAACCGCGATACGCCGTTGACTTCTATGGAGAAAGTCGTGATCGGGAAATTAGAGAAAAGGGACACTTAAAAGAGGACTTGGACCAAACCCTTTGAGATCTAGGACTTTGAAGAGTCTCTACCCACGGGAGCACCGGAGTACTCGTGTTACCTCACCCAGGGAAGCCGGGTGCATAGGTGCCTTTCGGGGTCGGGTTTCGCTGCCGATTTGAATGGCGATCTGCTGCAAAGTGCTGCTGGCGACCAAGTGAAAAGTGTCCGGGTGGATCCAAGAGTGGATCGGAGTTCTGAAGAACCTGAAAGCAGAGGGGACAGAGTCTGGGTCACTAGCCAGTGACCAGGAAGGCGATGGACAGATGCCCACCGATGTCGAGTGCTTCAGGTGCGTTGACGGTCGTCTTGTCTCTTCAGCCACGAGGTCCAGGAGGCGTTGTCGGCGACCAGGAGCAGGATTCGGGCTGGTACACGATGTCTGTCGAGTGCTGAGGTGTCGGCGACCGGATTGGACCCAACAAGCCTTGGCAACGGCAAGTCTCGATGCAGAGGAAGATCGTCGATGGTGCAGACCAGCAAGGTCTGGGGAACTCACCCAGCGAGGGTAAGTGAGGGCAGGCCTGGAGCAACCAGGATGCCAAGTTAGGAAAAGATTGGCCTTCGTTAAGGGCTACTAGCCAACGGGCTAGCGACCGCGAAGGAGCCTCGTGACGCCGCACGTGGATCTGGCTTACAGGACACTCGTGGAGTGGGGGCCAGTGATCTTCGGTGCAGGTGGTGCTGGAGGCTAGGGCTACTCGGAGCCCAAAGCACGACTTCTTGGGAGACCCAGAAGAGGATGCACTTGCAAATGTGCTCGGTGTCCAGGGGTCACGGTCTCAAGTCACCCACGATAGCCACGGGCCTCAGCTTTGCTGGGGACTCAGGGTAGCCTCGGGGAAGTCTGAGAATCCACCTCTGGTGATGCGATGACTTCGGCGTCCGACGGGAGCTTCAGAAATGCGAACCGGACAGATGCTTCTTTGGTGCCTGCCAAGCAGGGGAGTCACTCCTTGACCCCAAGGGAGATTCTTCTGTCCTCTAATCGTGAGTAGAGCGTCGAAGGTCCAGGATTCAGTTTCAGAGTTTCGTCCAGGGATAATCTAAAGTCCTAGGACTGGGTTCCTATCTTTATACTAAAGATAGGGGTTGGACTACTCTGTGGCCCCACCTATGGGTGGGTCAGGGCAGAGGGGTGGCTACACCCCTTTCCTTTGTCCAGTTCGCGCCAAAGCAGGGGCTGCAAGCCCCTGATCCGGTTTGAACTGGGGTATGCACAGGGACACCAAATGTGCCCCCAGTGCAGGACTTCAAAGCACCCGAAAGTGCTCCCGCCCAGCCCCAATACACATTATCCTGTCTGGGGAGGTGGTCACACCTCCCTGGGACAGGAAACCTATTGTCCAGGCCTCCCCTGCCGGAGTTTCGTCCAGCAGCAGGAGGCCAGACTCGTGTCTGTGGCAGCAGCATCCATTTTGTGATGCCAGGGCTCTGGAAAGAAGTTACCGGGCTAGCCAGAGTTAACATGTCTTTCCTCTAGAAGGGTGGAATGCTACTCCCGCCGCCAGGATTGGCGGGGGGTAGTATTCCAAGATGTTTGACACCAAACACGACATGTTTAGGTGCAGCCATTCCAAAGTTAGCATTTTACCGCGAGGATATAATGCGCTTAAGAGTATATGGTCAGGCTGCACTACAAACAGCATCAGAGATGGTCTCCGAACGCTGCAGAGGGGCCCTGCTCATGCAGGGGCACCCTCTCACATAGGAACCATGCACTCTGCCTTTAGGATTGATAAGGCCTGCCTTAGGAGTGACTTATAGGTTTATATGTGTGTATGTATTTAGTGATATAGGTAACCTATATCACAGTAAGGGGTGCATGCACCACCTTACCCAGGCTGCAGTAGCAGACCTGTGGTGTCAGTTTGGATGGCCTTCCAGGGGTGGCATAATACATGCTGCAGCCCCTGGCAGGCCTCTGAGGTACCTATGCCCTTGGTACATAGTATACCATATACTAGGGACTTATAAGGGCACTCCAGATCCCAATCAGTGATGTGCCTAAGGCACATGGAAACCATTTTAGAGAGGAAGCAGCTAGGCTGGGGTTCTGATTAGCAGGGCTCCAGCCAGACTAATGTCGAAAAACAGTGAAGCATCAGCAAAAAGTGGGGGTACCCATGTGAAGCAGATCCTACTCTCCTACAAGAGACACATTGCGGCCTATGCCAGGCGAAGCCAGTCTGAAACAGAATATGCATATTCACAGATAGAGAAGGAGAGTCTGGCTGCAGGGTGGGCCTGCGAACATTTTCATGTGTTTCTGTACAGAGAACCTTTTTACTATCATAACAGACCACCAAGCGCTACTCACGATCTTCAGAAATCCGAAAGCCAAGATGCCCCCTCACATTGACAGGTGGGGTTTGAGACTGCAAGAGTATGATTATACAATTGTACACAAGCCGAGTAAAGACCAGAAACTGCTGATTATTTTTCATGAGTACCGCTGAATCGTCACTGTTCAATGTCCAAGCCAGCTGATAAGTACATCAACTTCATTGTGAAGTCCAGTAACCCAGGGGCCATATCAATTGAACACATTATTGAAGCCAATAATTCTGACAAGAACATGCATATACTCAAAGACATCATTCTTACTCAGTCCTGGAAAAGGAGTGTTCGACCTCTTGCTGACGGTGTCGAATTTCAAAAGTTCAAAAACATACAGGATGAACACTAAAGAAGGTGTTGTATTGAGAGGATCAAGAATTGTCATACTTGAGAGCCTAAGACAACGGGTCATTAAACTAGCCCATGAAGGACATTGTCGTACTGTAGCTACCAAAAGAACCCATAGAGACTGAGTGTGGTTCCTGCACTTAGACAAGAGAGTTGAGAGGGAACTCAAAGAGTGTCATTTTTGCATCTGCCTTTCCCCCAAAGTGACTCAACATCCACTGACCATGTCTGACCTTCTTATAAAAGGTTTTGGAAAGGATTGTAGTTGATTTCTTTGGGCCCCTAGGAAACGGACATCATCTCATGGTAGTCATTGATGAATATTCATGTTTCCCTGTGGTAGAGGAGTATCTTTGAGCAGCGGGACAACATCTTTGCAACATGGGGTATCCCCACCATTCTCAAATCTGACAATGCCAAAGAGTTCTGAGAGTTCCTAGTCAGAATGAATATCAAGCATCAAAAGAGTACAGCTCTATCAGAGTTTTTTTGCTCTCCCTCCTTCTCCCTTATTTTCCTTTAACCTCGGCCAATTCCTACACGAGTGTATTGTTGCCTTAAAATTTGATTATGATTTGCACGTTTTGCTCTTTTATAAGTATGGCTATTTGATGTAATGTGGAGTTATAAAGCCTTTTTATGTACATATATTTTTTAACCATTCTTAATCTAATGTAAGATTATCTCTCAATCTTTTGTGAGACTGTGGATATGTGTAATATTTTGATTTACTTTTATGGTCTATTTTAATGTGACCAAATAAAGATATATTGAATTGAATTGAGCACAGCTCTGTTGCTACAAGCAAATGGTGTTGTGGAACAATTTATGGGTACCCTCAAAAGCTTATTCAGTGAGCATCCATGAAGGGAATTGAATTAAAGCAAGCCCTGTGTCAGGCCCTCAATGTTTATCGTTCAACTCCTCCCTCCACTACAGGTGAAAGTCCTGCCTCCTTGCTATTTGCGATAGCCATCGGAACCAAACTCTCACAGTGGACAGTAGAGCGTTCCTTGAGTGCTGACAAAGCTCGGGTCACCGACACTTTTTGAAAGTGCAAGCTGAAGATGTATGCCGATCGGCATCAGAGAGCCCAAGAAACAGTCTTCAATGAAGGTGACTTAGTCCCGGTCAAGTGAAAGTGGAAAACAGACTCTCCATTTGCTGTCAATCCTTTCAGGGTTGTAACGTGCAAAGGATATATGGTAACTGCACATCGTCCCAGACACTCAATCAAACGGGAATCATCACATTTCAAGCACCTACCCCTTCGATCATCAGCTCCTACACTTACAGATGAGGCCATCACGCCTGATTGTCCAGATCAAGCATCAGAACATGTTCCATCGGTGCCTGACCAGAGTGCATCTCAACCACTTCATGTCACTCGAGCTGGTCGACTAATGCGAGCGCCTCGACGACTCATCAAAGAAATGCAGTATAATTGTTGTTTGTACTTTTTAACAAAAGGGGAGATGTAGTGTTGTGAGTATGTGTGCTAGAACTTCTGCAGTATTGGGTGGACTCAATAGAGGAAGTACATTTAACTTGTTGGGAGGTGTTATGTTGTGTTCATTAACCGTTATGAGTGAACAGAGTGAGATTGTATGCTAAGCAGTGCTTAATTTGAGCTGGTGGTTTCCAGTGCTCGACACTGGCACTTAAACGTCAACACCGGCTCTTGTGACAGTCTGCCACAGGGTTGCGCTGTCTGGCTAATTTAGAGATGACCACAACAACAGGTAATTATTAATTCAATATACAGTAAAAATTACTATTACCTGTCCCAAGCCATTCTTATAGTTTTGGGGGCCTGAAATAGTCGGAATTATCACACTTGTAGGAGTGTGATGGCTAGTAGTTGTGTTGTTACTATCATTGACAGCACTGGCAGGGCAATGGGTGGTGCAAGCTGAAGTGGCCTCCTGGCAGGAACCCTGGCACTTATTTTTTTTTACAAATTAAGCGCTGATGCTAAGGAAAAAACATGTACAATCTAGAGCTCCGTGTGTGGAGGATAAATTTGCATGCTCCTGACCTGGGGAAGACGCTACACCTGTGTCACCATCTATTTTATAATTGTGCAACCTCCTCATTTGTGTCCATAAAATGTACCTCCTGTTCATAATATTTACAGTCACTGTCCTAAGTTTGCCTCCAAGCGAGGGAGTCTGTAGTATCATTACCAAGTTCCCGGAGTTCTTGTCATTATTACGGAAGATACTACAGAGTCACATGGCGTTCTCATTTCTTATTGCAGATTGTGCCTCATAAAAAATGTTCCTCGTACATAACATCATAAGGAATAAGGCGTCTGTTTCATGCTGTTAACGCCACCAGAAGTTACCCCTCCGTGAGGTCAACGCTTTCACATCTCACAGTCACTCGCTTCGAGGAAGTAGCTAGCGAAGATGACGTCACGCCGGTGGTCACGCGCCGGGCGGGGGGGGGGTGCGTTTGCGCGTTGACGTAGACGGAAGTGCGCAGCCCTGGGTGGTTTCGATCAATGCGGAAGTAAGCCCTGAAGTCGAGGCCTGCGGTGAAGTTTTTGGGAAGAGAAGGCGATTATTCTGGGCACCTGTGTAACGAAAGCCGTACCCCTGTTCCGTACACCCGGGAAAACTTTGGACAGCAGCCATGGCCGCCAACGGCACCAACCTGCAGGTATTATTTGTTTTCCTTGTGCGAGTAGTCTGGTGAGAGAGTGTGCCCCTTCCCCAACACCAAAGTCTTCCAGTAGACACAATATTATTGTGAGGCAGAACGCTTACTGACGCTTTTTTACCTGCTTTCGTCTCCTTTCGGGCATTTTATTAAAAAACGAAAAACAGCAGTGGCCTTTCTCATCGCGGTACTCTTCCTACTAACTTTGGGATTGACTTTGGACAGTAAAAATACATTGGGCCTTTTTTGAGTGGGAAGTACATATGTTATATGGTTACTTACAGAGGTATCTGTGGGAGCAATTAAAGGGATCGAGTGTTTCTGTCCACAGTCACGTTGCTTACCATAGAGCCCGTTTTTAGAGTGTTTATCAGCCTGTCATTTTTCTCTGCTTTGAAAAAACAGCCCTTCGCGGTATGTACGTTGAGCATTGCGTTTAATTTGCACTGAAGCTCATTATTAAATGTTACGCTCCTTGCGGGTCGCCTCATCGAAAGCACCTACATGAGGTTGTGGGAAGACACCGTGGGATTTGAGTGTGAAGAATGTCCATCGTTATTTATTTACTTTGAAAATTGTAGAACTCAAATTTGGTATTGGAAGTGTTAAAACACAAATATATTTCTTTTTGCAAGGGTACCAAGAGTCAACAAAAATAAGCCAAACAGTTTAGTGCAGCGCAACTTCATACTCCTTACCTATAAAAGTTTTGGGGAAAATGTTGCACTAAGTGTATTTTACAGTAGTATAGATAATAAATATATGGGATGTAAAGCACTAGATTTCCCATACAGTTCCAAAAAACAGTTGAATTATTCTATACCACAGTTATTAAAGCACCGAAGGCAGCAGGTTAGTCGCGCCAGTTAAGCAGTGCCTCTGTAAATAATGCAACACCCCCAAGCAAGTATCCACAACTCCCAACAGCATCTTTTGTATGTCAATATATTTAGCGCCTCAATTTGTAATGGACGTTCCCGAGTCCTTTATTTAATGTCCAGTATGTAAAGCGCACTGCTCAGTCCAGTATCTGCAGTGCTTCGTTATTGTCCGGTCATTAATAAACTCATGCCACTATCTACAAAACCCCAGTATAAAACAACCATACACATGCCAGTATCCTCTGTGCCCTAGCATATACAAATTTGTTTGTTCCTGATGAGATAGGTAGCCTTTTGGACCGGAAGATTATTTCATTGGCGAAGGGACACATCCTTAATTTTTTCCTCCTGTTAATCTGTTCTCCATTGTGATGTATGTTCCTAGGGAGGATGGCAGAGCCTTTCCCTATGTATATGTAAAGGACTGTAGTCGGACCAGAGTTTCAAAAACATGCTCATCAACTTGTGAGCTTTAACTGCTACTCGTTTAAAAACTTTTTTCCAGGTTCTTTTGCTCAGCACAGCCTAGTGCAGCATATCCTACAATCGCAACACACGCAGTGTAGAGAAGGCAATACAGTGTTGCGTATCTACCTGCAAGACTGTGCTTCTTTCTGCCCACTGATATATTAATATCAATATACCTTGTATGGGATATTAGCTCGGCTCATGCCATCGAGCTGGCCTTTGGTTCAGCACTGGTGACTTTTAAGAGTACATATTTTACTTTTTTTAGCCTTTCAAGTTTCATTTTTAATCACCGGATTCTCCTGGAATAGAACACACACACAGTCGGTGCAATGCCATGAGCGAGCCATCCCACTGGATTGAACCAGTGGCATACAAGCTATATAAAACTCCCTTCAGCAGGTGCTTAAACTTACTGATGTATCCCATTATGATTGGAACCTGTACCCTCGAGCGCAATTTTCTGCAACAGCTTCTGTTATCCACTGACCATTCTTAATGGAATTACAATCTGGCCTGCAGAATAACCTGTGATTTGTTTAAACAGAATAGGAAACAGCAAAACCATACAAACACTGAATAGTGTATGTGACGCACCTCCCTCAATTTAAAGACACTGGTCCTTAATTTTAATTCCTCCTATATTCAATCGAGCATTATACTCTCACAGTGTGCAACACCACTGCACCTGCCATTTCAAAGAGGCGGTCAAGACGACCAACATAAACTTTGCCAACTGTAGGTTGCAAGACCCAATCCAAATATCCAACAACAAATAATTTTACAAATGTCCGTCTAGTGTTGATAATGTTCAGAAATCTTTATTCTTCATTCTATTTGAAATTAGACACCAAGCAGCCAACGCGTTTCGTTCTGTTACAAGAACTTCGTCAGGGCAGAAGTATTATCATTGTCAATTTCAAACCGAAGAAATGGTCATCAGGCTGGTTCAACTAAGAATTCCCCAATCAGCGTCACCTTTGTGTTAGTGAGTACAAACAAAAACAATTTGTGGCTTCTATGCCTATCGTGCTGACTAGCCGGATGACTGTTCAAATCTGGCAGCAATATAGTATTAAATGGCTCTTGTGCCAACAACGTGAAGTATCGAGCTGCAAAATATTTGTGTGTTCAAATGCTCAAAGTAACCTGTGATTTGTGCAGTTTGTGCATGTATGCACTGCGATTAGATCTCTGCAGTCACTACATTAACCTTCTGTGCAATGTCACAAGGATTGGAAGCAGAATCCCCAGTAGAACTCTGCAATAGTACTTTATTCTCACATGCTATCCCACTTACAACTTCGCTTGCAACATGCAGCTCCTGGCTGCACTTATGGTAGTTTTCTTTGCATTTTGATCAACTCTGTTCCTCTCTGGTTTTCTTTTTGTTGTAGTATCTCCTTTCATCTAATTTACCATTTTTAGATTTGGATTTTGACAGCACAGCTATCAAACAGCCCTGTTGCTGAAAATACACATAAGGTGGGTTTTGGGTCTGCCAATTATAATCATTAGATTTCTTCTGTTAGCCTTTTTCAGTTATTGGCTGGACACTTTTTTCAATAAATAATATCTTGGCAAAGCTCAGTAGAGAAATCCTCTTTAACCTAATGCTATTGGCTGTTTCGGTGTATCTTTCTACCTTCAGTCCTTTAATTAAATTGCATGGGGGGCTACTTTGCAACGACCACTCTCTGTGTGCTCCTGCTGGCTCCTTCACAAGTGTTTCACTCTAGTGTGATTATGTTGCATGTGTTATCAGATTAAACCCTGGCCTATTATCTTTGCCAATGCATGTTTTGATGTATGCTGAGTCTTTGCTTTTTCTTTCTTTCCTGTCTTACCTTTCTATGTCTGCCCCTGTGCTCTGATTTTTGTCTCTTCATATCTCAACCCTGTGTGTTTCTTGCTGTTTACTTTTTCTGTCCTCATTATCGAGGTACGTTATCTATTTTATTACCTATTCTATTTTTCTGCTGTGAACTAACTCTTACCTAGCTAGCTGTCCTTCTTTTGTCACTTGTCGTCCCTGTCCACTTTTATCATCATTTCTCTAGTTTCTTCTTTCCTCTCAACCTTTTTCCTTACTCCCTGCCTCCTTGAGTACAGGTGAAGTGACAGTTACAGCAGAAGGATCTCTGTTCATAACACACATTACTGCAGAGCAAAAGAAACCGCAGGAAGTAAGGAGTATGACAGCCTACAGTATTGATAAATCTGCCTGAGTTTCAGTCCCTGTGTCTGGTCTGCCAAACCATTAGATCTCTTCATATGGAAATGCTGTTCTCCCTGAATGAAGCTCTGATTCTGTAAGAATATGATGGCTGCAGATGGCTAGGTATAGGGCAGGGTTGCAATCCATTAGTGAGCAGGCTACCTGCCCTACCCTGAAAGCAGGCTTCCTAGTCTCCAGTTTAAAGGAACGTCTCCAGGCATCCCACTCCTGCAGTTCTTAATTGCTAGAAAGCCACTAGCTATGTTAAATTTATTAGGGAGTTCACTGTCACCCATGGTTGGGGTCTGCTATAGCTAAAATATGTGGTTCTAATAGGATCTGACACATAGGGTCTGTGCTGCCAACACTTGACTTCAATCACCTTACAACTCTTTGAGATGATGTTCATGCCCTCCAGTGCAGAGGCAGTCTACTTCTGATGATGATGGATTTTGTTGGTTATTTTTGATACAGTGAATCATACTGTCCTCTGGGAGGATCACGCAGTGGTCTCTTTGGTCCCTGATTCAGTTATTCTATGATTGCTATCCTTTCTGACTGACTCAAGTAGGTGAGGTTTGAACTTTTAAGTCCTTGCTGTGTGGAAACTTGCATGTGTCTGTTTTGTGGCCGCTGCTTTTTATTGTCACCCTCAAACCATTCGTGCATCTGAGTAGAGACCATGGACTTGGCTTTTGAACTTATACTGATATATCTGAGTGTAAGTGCCACAGAGAGCTTCTCCGTTCCATTGAGCTGTAATTACTGCAAATTGAATGCCCTAAACACAGGTAATGCTTTACTTGGCATTGCCATTGGACCTGATGGCTGGACATCCCCATCTGTTCTGATTGGTATATTATGGCTTTTGAACAGAAAGTCTAAATTGTTGACATTCTTTCTAGTTTTCCATTGAAATGTTTCATCGCCCTAGTTTCCCAGAACTCATTTTCAAATTTCAACATCTCCTTTGGACGTTGTTGTTAATGTAAGCAGAACAGCATCAGCTTGTGGTGGGTTCGCCTGTTAACTTCACCCTAGATTAGGACATTGGAATTTTGTCGATGGTTTTGGCATATCAAAACAGTCTGTAGGAATGTTGCGCTGTGTCTGGTGTAAGATTTGAGGCAATGGGACTATCTGTTCTCACAGACCCGCCCTATTCTCTCAGTTCTAGTAAAGATGAGTATTTGCAACCCACCTTTAAGGGGCTGACTCCAAATTGGGCCCTGCGGGACTCCGCCCACTGATTTAAAGTACATACTTGGTTCGGATGGCACCTGGTGTCTCATCCATTTTCCCACTGCAATTCATCTCTTTCAAAGGAGGAGACATTTCTGTGTGGAAAAGACCAGAATCAAGACTCATTGTGCAAAAAGTGGGCGGTAATTCTGGTCTGCAGGTAAGTCCCCATTCCAAGGCCAGGAATCATTGATTCCAGCCCCCTTGCACCACATTGCTGAATGTCTGCATGGACTAATCCATGCCTCCTTGTAATCTAAAGTGTGTCTCTACCTAAGACAGTGTCTGCACCATCAACCAGCAACTATTGGTTCTTCCAATAGCCAAATATAAGTTGTGGAACACCACTTCTCTTAAAAACAAATGTATGCCAGTGCTGCATCTGTTTTGGAATGCATTCAACAAGTATTTCATATATCTGTAATGTTTTGTGGAATTTCTATGACTGATTATAACTGAAATCAGTCAATTCATCTCTATTGTGCTAAAATCGCCATACACGAACTTAAGTCAAATTTCCCAGAAAAGTGAAGTCAACTTCCAGGCTCCAACAGCATAAAAAGTAAAATAGCTTTCTTTAAATACCTCGTCCTTTTTGCTGTCCTTGTGTGCAGATCATATACTGGCTCTCCACACCCAGTAAATTCCAATCCAGTACTTATAACTGGGGTCCCTTGACATAATCGGATCTGGGAAATGTGTGTGAATCTGACGCCAATAGCACCTTTTGAGTCTTGGAGAAGTAGGATGCAAAGCTCTTGCTTATAAAGTATTTTAAAACACTTGTTCTATCACTCAGTTGACTACTTCCATAAAGAGAAGAAGCATCCATCAAGCAAGAATGAGGACATCTCAGTTTATTGGACAACAGTGGCATCATTTTAACATGTGTAAATTAAGGAAAGTTTACACTTTCGGTAAGCAAGTCAAAACGCTTCTAGATTGGCATAGAAGGAGGATTTAATAAGGGTTTGTGGATCTCAGGATGCAGGTATAAGTTGAGTATTGTAAGAAATTTGTTAAGAAGAAATGGCAACTCAACTTGGTTATTGAGACCATCACCATAGCAGCCCTCAAATAAATTAATATTATAGTCACTACCAGGTTTTCAAGTAACATTTACCCGTTATTTGTTAGTTGTCTCAACCTCCCTCTTGGAATCTGCATTGTTAATGCTTGTTAGGGTTGTATTGTGGCACAGAGGAATATGTACTCTTCTCAGTAGGGCTGTTTCTATCCCCACTGGCAGCACAACTGAAGAACCACAATTACAGATATGAATGAACCCCTCTAGCATTGTTGTCCTTCTCTCCTCACTCTTAAGATAGCCAGGAGGGGAGGCTGAAACCATGGAAATGACAACAGTGCCTTTGCCTCAAAGTCAGATGGAAATCTGAGAGTGCCGACCCTACATCTCATATTTATTCACCCTCTTTTCCTGAAACACTGATGATGTCCCATTACCTGCTGTGCTGTCCAATCTCCACCTCCTAGCGAATCGTCCATGTTTTCCCTATAAGTCCTACCCCTTTCAGAGTCGCATATCATATGCCCTTATTAATTCAACTGACCTGCGTTACTGTTGTCCCACTCTTAGCACCCTCTGCAGTACACTTTTCAGTTACTGAGTGATTGCAGCATAATGGTACCTGGTTGCTACACTTAATGCGTTTCCCAATAATATTCATGCCATATTTCACTACACTAGTTTCATCACACAGTACAGCCCTCCATCCTGCAGCATTTTCTGTTTTCCTATTGTTAACCAGACTGCATTTCCCAGCGGGTCCCTCTTCCTTCCTTCCTGTGCTCCATGCAGATCTAGCCATACTCGCTCTTAACACTGCATTTTGCATTGTCTGCTGTTCTCCCCCACCTTCCTACTGTTTAGCGGACTTTGAATATGAAGTAGTGTGTAAAGAAAGGAAAGCAGATGGCTCCTTAATCTTTAGTCACTATTGGTATTTTATTTATAGCATTCTAATTAATAGCAATATGCCACATAGCACTTCTGATGTTTTAGCAGTGGCATATTCAGTTTAATTATTTGTCAAGAGTCTCTCCAGTGCTCCTTTTGTGTCAAAAGATTTTTTATTCCAAATCTATATTACATGAACAACGAATCTTCATTCCGACTTAGCCATGGCAGCCTTTTGATAGTAGGTCATGTCCTGCCTCTTTGGATGGTCTGTGCTGAATTATGAACCCACATATCATATGAGGGTTAGCAGATTTTCTACTGAGACAATTTTTAAGGGGCATCTTGAAATGGATTTGCATTGTTCCGAGCCATTTGTCAGTTGTATAGTCAGTTGGTGAGGGTTGCCCTCTGAACTGTGGATTTCAGCCCTCTGGGTATATTTCTTGAACAGCAGCTCTTTTGTCTGCTTATATTCACACACCAAGCTACCTTAATAAAACTAATGATTGAGATAAAACAGGTTAATATTTATGGTTTCATTAAGGCAAGCCCCCTCCAACATGGATAAAAATGTGCCCACATCAAAAAATCCTGTGTTGTGCCTGGGCAGCATCTCTGTTGTAAACATGAATGCAATTGCCTGATTTCTATAAATATTCCAGGACTTACCCAGAAGTACCCTAAACTTTATTTTTAAAATGAATTTTATGATGAAAAAGAAAATGAGGGTCTTCATCATAATTATAGCACTGTCAATAAGTTGAATTGGTCTGGCAGATATCTTCAACAATCACAATCCAACCCACCTTAGTCCATTAATAGGATGGACTATGGAGCAGTCAGGAAAACATTCTACCCAAGTGGAACAAACTTTATCTAGGAGAGTTTTATTGAGCATACTCTGTATGTCAAAGAAGACTTCCCCACACAATCTGCACGTTTGTCTGATTGAAAGCAAGCTCCTGGCTAACTGGGGTATGGTAGCAATTATAAAATGTCTTGTATTAGTTCTCTCTCTGACACCAATTCACTAGAATTGCGAGTTCCCTTGAGTAAGAAAGGGGCTTTCCTTAGGCAAGTCGGGAGGAAGGGAAGTACAGCAATCTACAAATAATTCTTTAAAATATTTGAGAGAAGGAAAGCAGACTTTACAATATCTGAAAACTAAAGGGATAGTTAATTGTAAATGTGACACTTTTTGCTCAACCCAGATACAAACCAGTATTAGCAAAGCCAACCAATATCGCCTCTTGGCCTTATCATTGCAGACCTATTGGCTTTGCAACAGTTTAAAAAAAAAAAAAAAAAAAATTGTTTTTTTCAGATGGAAGTAAAAAAATTATATATATATATAAAAACAAGGGAAACCATTTTTGCTAGTGGAAGTAAAAAAAAATATATGAAAAGAAAGGCGCACGGAAGCATGTGTTTTTTTTCTTTTTCTCACAGAGCTGAGCAGCACAGCAATAAATTGCAGCTCAAACGCCTTCCAAAAAAATTATAGAAAGATTTAAAAACAAAAAATGGGAAAGGCGTGGTGGCAACGGGAAAGCAGTCGGATTGGTGGTGGCGAATAGTGTCATAGGGGCAACAGGGGGAATGTTGGGACAGAAATGTCTCCTGCATGGGATACAGTTTTGTTCCGTTCCCGTTTGTGCCCAACTGTGAGTACATGGAATAATGCTTTTTTAATTTTTGGCTGTAGCATATGACATGCATGAGATCCTATGTCTGGGGTGGCACACACAGCGTGCCCTCTCTTTTGTTGGATGGTGGGCTACCATCCTTGTCGTGAATTGTATGATGTGGATTGTGGATGTAGAATAGCGGTGGCAGTGTAGCATGTTTGTGAATTAGTAGTTGTGACCAGACCTTTTTATCTGTGTTTCAGGAGTGGTAACCTACAAGTTCACTCGTGTCAAGTGCTGCTTCCATATGCTAACATCGGTTCTAGCGCTAATATCCCAGTTCATCTTATGTGTGTGTGTTTGTGTGTGCGCAACCTGTGTAGTGCATTAATTTTATGTATGAGTGGGCTAGAGTAATGGAGACTTGTAGGTTCAATTTTAGACGGAAAAGGGCCTCCCCTTGTGTACAAGATGGAGGCGAGGGTGCCTTTCCACACAGTGGAAATACATTGCAGACATTCGTGAAGTAGGAAGGCGGAGAGTGTTCTTTTTTCAAATCCAGTTAGGTCCTTTTACAGTGAAGGGCTCCTGAAATACATTGCAGACATTCATGAAGGAGGAAGGCGGAGAGTGTTCTGTTTGCAAATCCAGTTAGGTCCTTTTACTGTGATCACGGGTAGAGTGGTTTCTTTTCGTTAATCTTCTTTATACAGAAGCACTACATTACATCCAGTAACCTCCAGCTCTTTTCTCAACTGCCTTTCTCTAGAACCCTCAAGGCTTTCCATTCCCTATTACATCATCAAACCCTACAAGATTCCAATGCAGTTCGTGTCCACATGTCTCTCCGCTTTCCATACACAGTACCATATGGCAATTACTAAAACTAACACGAGAAAAAAATAATATATAATTTCTATACAATCCTACTATTCAACAAATATAAGAATATAAACATAGTCATACAGTTCAATAATTTTACAACTCAATGACAGTAAGAATCTGGAAACCTATTGTAAAACTCAATGACAGTAAGAATCTGGAAACATAGCTCATTTACCCATGTCAGGATTTTTCACCCTACACAAATTCCCCACACTCCACTCTCTTCCATCTTCCATTTTGATGACAGATCCCTTCACAGCTATCACCTTCTGTGGCTGGAAAAACGTACTTTCCCCCTTCCTCACATAATCCATTTTCTTCGTGACTACCCAGTCACCACAGGCAATTCCCACAGTTCTCATACCCTTCCTCATGTCGTAATACAGTTTATTTCGACTGAGACTCCATCACCCTCTTTGCCATGCACTCACGGTCCACCCTTCTTCTGCAACCACATGCAAGATTCCTGCGCTGCTGGTTCTCTGCCTTTAAGAGCAACAAAAGGAGACACTCCAATTATGGAATGAGGTGTCACCCTGTGAGCCCACATCATTCTGTCCAACTCCTCTTTCCACATCAAACCATTTGCCAAAGACAGCTGATTACTATCCATTACAATGCGATTGACCCTTCCCACTAATCCATTTGTCTGCGGTCTGAACAATGCTACCTTGTCATGTCTAATACCATAACCTGCCAAAAACTCCTCCATGATACTTGAAACCAATTGTACTCCAATGTCCGTAACCAACACCTTCGGAATCCCTTTCTCCAAAAACACTTCCTTCAAAAACTCGATCACCTTCGTGGTAGTAATATGCTCCATGGATTTAACCACAAACCATTTACTATGGTGAACCACCAAAAAACAATTCCTTAAACCCAATTTCTCTATGGGACCCAAGAAATCCATAGCCAGCTTCTCCCATGGCCGAGCGGGCACCTCCATGCACCCAAGAGGTGGTTGCCTGACAACCCTGCCCTTATCACTGTTACTATAAGCATAACAATCACCTGCAACAGTTTCCACCCGTTTGTCCATTCCCGGCCACCAAAAGAATTCCCCCAATCTCCTTTTCGTCATACTCCTACCCAAATGTCCCTCATGGACAATCTTCACCAATCTTCCTCTCAACACCTTGGGTGGAAGAATCCGGCTGCACCTCAAAATCTTATCTGCCTGAATGCTCAATATATCCTTCACCCTAAGGTATTGTTCTAATGCTTCGCCCAATGCACTAGTGCACTGCCAACCCTCGATTATGAGTCTTCTCAATTCCTTGTATTCCTCATCTATAAGCAAGGCATCCTTCCACTCCTCTTGTTTCAAAACAAGTTCCCCCTCAACGACCGCCACCTGTTCAACCTTATCTAGAAATGCAACATCATCATCATCCTCCTCCAAAGGCATACGCGACAAACTATTGGCAACCACATTCTTCTTCCCTCTCACAAATTCAACCACAAAATTAAAATCCATTACTGACATCAACCACCAAGAGATACGAGGCGTGACACTACCATCAAGACCCCTTCCACCTTTAAAAATATGCAACAATGGCTTATGATCTGTCTTAAGCACAAAAGGTAATCCCCACAGATAAAACCTAAAGTGGTTCATACCCCAACAGGCTAACGCCTCCTTTTCAATGGCAGAGTACGATTGCTCCTTCACTTACAATCTTCGTGACGCAAATCCCAAAATCCTTTCTTTCTCATCCACTCTTTGTGACAATACCGCACCAAGCCCCACATTACTCGCAACCGTTGTCACTATGGTTCTTTTATTGACATCAAAATGACCCAAATTTGGTGCATGTGCAAGTGACCGTTTGACATTATTAAATGCTGTTTCACACTCTGTACCCCACTCAGGCTAAGACTAAGGCTTCTCGACTGACGCTGGAATCTGGTAATCACGGTTTCGATCCCCAGCACCGGCGGCAGGTCAGCCAAGCACCATGTGACTCTGGGCAATAGCTTGCTTAATCTTCCCGACGGCCCCCAGCGCCGGGATGCCTTCGGGTAGCTGTTCGCGCTTTACAAATACTGGATTTAATATTGCCTGAAGGGTTTTTTTGTATTAAAAACATCACTTCTAATAATGACGAGGTCAAGGTTGCTGTCATATCTAGTGCCAAGGACGACTGTGGGGTATCGGGGGGAGGGCTGGGGAATAATGCCTTGCTTGGGGGTACCCGTTCCCTTCCTTGCCTAGTCACTGCTTGTTGCGGGACGTCTGTCTTCCGTGGGGCTATCAATTTCACTAGGGAGGAGAGGGAGGGTGACGACGATAACCTAGGTTCAGATAGAAACAACCCCCCTCCATCCCCCAGTACTTGGTCCAAGTCTGGTAGTGTTTCAAGAATAATAGTCACTTGTTACACTCATTACGTTCTTTTCGCCCTCTTTCCGGTCATTACCTTGAAGGCTTCCCGTTAAAGAAGGGTGTTCACAGGCGTCTGGTTTCCTTTAAAAATATTTCCCTATAAGTTCTTTTATAGATTGTCCCAGGGGTGTTCCACTCGCTTCTTCCACAGGGTGTACCAGAATAGCATATTGGGTGTCGAATTCTCTTCTAGGGAGTCAGTAATAATACTCTCTTACTAACTTACAATGCTGGTCCTTTTTGCACTTTTTCTTGGTAGGGCATCTTTATGTCCCTTATTGGCCCCACATGTTTTCCCTTTTGGCGGCATTTCCTTTTATCGCTTTCGGGTCTGTTACTCCAAAATAGTCCGTCCGACGTGGACCTCTGTACCTTAGGGTCTTTTCCTCCCTCTTCGATTCTCAATCCAGAGAGGACCAGGGGAGGGACTTTGTGGCGGCTTTCCTATTCCGTTTGCGCCACAGCTGCAGCCGAATCTTGTCACTGCTGTGCCTTGCACCGAGCCTCATGGCTTCCAGAGCTTCAAGGCGCTAGTGGGGTGCACCAAGCTACACCTGCAGGGTGCACCCAGCTCAAGCCGGGCCGCTTCTGCAGGGGAGCGGTGCACGCACTTTGCGGCAGCCGACTACAAATGCAGGCAGGGAAGTTGGAAATTGGGGGCCAACAGATACTTGCAGAGGCTTCACGGAAGGCAGGGTTGTCCTAGATTACCATAGAGCAGCGAGAGTGGAGAGCAGAGAGAGCCACGGCAGGGATTGAGCAGCAGAGATTCGCGGGGGAGGGGGTTTCTCACTGCCGCTTTACTTGCCGAGGTGCTGACCCTTTATTCGCTGAGGTGCTAGCGTAGTTTTTCTCGTCTTCGGTGTTTCGGCCACCTGTGTTCAGCGGCGATCAGCAGCCATTACCTTTCCGCACTCCACGGCAGCCGTGCCCCCGCTGTAGCCGCCCTTCCGTGCTCCGCTACCCACCGCCTCCTTTGCCACCTCCTTTGTCACCTCCTTGCTGACACCTCTGTCACGCTAATCGATTATTCTAAGTTGTATACAGTCTCCAAACTCCAGTGATGTGCGTAAAGTGCTTACTGCCAATACAGTCGTGGCTGGTGTGTAGCCGGAGTATGGCTGGAATATAGCTGAAAAGCTGAAACGGCTTCTGGAGCTGCACTGGGGATGTTTTTTGTTTTGTTTGTTTGTTAAAAACAAGTTAAAAGCGTCCTGGATCTCTTGCCCTGAGCCCGTGGGGCCCACCCGGCGAGACCACAGGCCGCACCCGAACCTAGTCGGGCCACCTCCGCGGACAGCCTGTGGCTCTCACTCTGCAGCCGCCAACTATCTGCGGCCGCAGTCTTCCTCGCACCCCCATGAGCCGATCCTAGTTGCCAGCTAAAATAGGCCGCAGCATGACCCACGAGCCAGCGGAGGTCGTGCGAGGTCACGGGCAGGGGTTCGGGGGGACTCGGTCTGCGTAGGGGAGCAAGAGACTCGAGCAGGCCGTTCGCCTCGCTTGGTTTGCTCCGCCCATCGCGTCTGCACTCTTGAATAGTCAATTAACTATGGCCTTGTGCAGCACTAAAGATCAGTGCAGTCCACTTTTATTCAAGTGTCTTGCTTCTGTTTGCTTCTTTAAAAGGAACAGTGCTGATTTTCAGAGTTGCATTTGCGTTCATATTATGTTTTATTGTTTGTCCTGTGTTGACATTGCATTCCTGTTTTCCACCTTTCGTAATCTTGAGAGGAAAACTCCATGAGTTCTAACCCCTCCGATTTCCCCCTACAGGCACAATTCTCCAACTCCTTAGACGTGTAACCTGTTCTTTTTTTGTTTCTGGAAACTTGATAAAGAACATAGCCAGGAAGTGGAGCAAGGCTATGTGTCTTCTGTTCACCGCAAATTGTTCTTTGCCACATTTTGACACCCTGTGCGTCAAGCTTGATAATGGCTCAAAGGCTCCTATATTATTTTGCAAACTTCAATATCCTCCAGTGAAAAACAAAAAGGCTATATTAACTGTTGTACATTAACCAACAATAAAATCCTTCCATAGTTCATTTCCCTTAACCCTGACTTGTAGGCCCATCCATGTTTCTATTGGTACCGTAACTCAATGCATGAATCTTGTGTATTCTGATATGTACTTAAGAGGAACAGAGCATGCTGGACTCCCGGATAGAAAAGCAGAGTATGGATCTTCCTTAAGATTTCTTGGAATTTGTGCTAATGGCCCATGCACGCTAGCACAAACTTTGCTGCCTCTGAATCACAAGTCTTGTGTTTCTGAGAGAAAGATGGACCCCCCGGGAGGCAACTTTATATATAAAGTGATTCTTGTATGCAAGCTTTCCTTTTTTATTGAAGGTTGTGTACAACATTTCAGCTGGTATTTCTTCAGTTCCTTATTAGCGCCCTCAAAGCAGCAACACACGCATACTCCCTACACTTTATAACTTACGTATGGAGCTCCAGTGAACCTAGGTAGGAAGGTAAGTTTATATAGATTAGTATAAATTTACTAGTCTTAAATCCACAAGTATTTACCTTGGATATTTATCTATTCCACTTATACTATAAATACTTAACAGACTCGCATGTCCACTTGTTAGGGGTAGTAAACCTACAATTAACTTCATAATATTTGGCAGTCGATAGTCTAGCAATTAAAGTCTTGTAGAATCACATTTATAGCCATATATTGTATTAGAATACCCTTTTTTAGGTCTTGCGCCTAGCGTTGCAGTGCGCAGCACTGCTCGCGCAGCGCGAGACCTTTAGAAAGGGCTTCAGAAAACGACCCACACGCTCGTGCGTCTGGTTTTGTTTTCGGAAGCCCTCGTTGGCTGGAGCGTGCGTTTTTTTAAAAAAAACGGCACGCGATTGGGCTCCTCCCATTCCCGACGGTGGCCAGAACGCGCAGCAGCGCGCGTTCGCCTCGCTGCCGCTGCCGCGCTCCCTGGCCCCCGCTCCTCTGTGGTGCGCGCGCACCACTGGTTTAGAAGTACAGCCTCCCCTCCCTTCCTGTTTTGCAAGCAGCTTCCTTCGAGGATCGGACACCCTTGTTAAGCCTGGTAACAGCATGCCATGAGTGAAAAAGATGATTTTCTTGTGCCAATTTTGGTTGTGACACCAGTATTCACGTTTCAGGAGAAAACTGCAACACAGTTGTGCTTGAGTTTGCTTTTTAATGTCGCAGGACCAGTACTTGCCCCAGAATTGATTTCTAAAAGCAGCTTGCAGACCCCAACAACCGCAATGAAACACTCAGTCTGAACCACGGCTCGCTTTTCGGATTCCCTTCTTGTGACCTGTCTTTCTCTTGCACTGCACATAGTCAGAGCCCTGAGGAGCGCGGCGATCTGCCTACAAGTAACATGCAGTTTTCTTGCCACTCTAGGATTTGCAAATGTTGTCAACACGTCCTGTAGTAAAAAGCGCTGTGATGCCATAACTATGTTAGAAAGTGCTATGCAAAGACAAATGGCATAAAAATATTGCATCCGTAAAGATCTCTTCCCTGAAGGAACGTGGCACCTGATAGTGAAGGTTCTGGGTGAGGTGCTTTAAGACTGACCATATGTTATATTAGCTCGGAACGCCATCCTTTATCTAACGCGAAGCAGCCACGCGCACCCTTCAGTGAGTGCAGCAAACTTAGGCAGCTGGCAGCGCATTCCGACTCTGAGGCAGCAGGACCCGCAGACAGACAAGGGGAGGCCGCGTTTATATGCACCGGCAGCAGAGCAGGGAAAGGGAACCAGTGACGGCAAAGAAAGAAAGAATACTTTTAGAAGGGACGGCAACGGCGAAAACAAAAAGGATTTGCAATGAAATAGGTGTCGCATTTGCGAAATGTTGAGTTATTGGCATTGTCATTTACAATGCCAATAGCTAAAACGTGCGTAAATGCGAAACCTATTGCATTGCAAATGCTTTTTTTCGTTGGTATCCTTTCCCAGATGGCAGAATGCGTTCTTGGAAAGGCTAAAAAAACATTTGGCAAAGCCATAGGTATCACAGGTGAGACCTATTAGCTTTGCAGATGCTTGTTAACAAGGCTAACACTATCAGGGCAAATGTTTCACCTTATTAGTACAAATTTGACACCCAAATACAGTTACTAAGCAACAGAAAGGTGACCAGCGAACCGTTGAGAACGGCCTTTTGCTTACAGTAGCACGTGTCGTCATGTTTCTAGTAACATTTGCTCCGTTTGAGTTTGAAAAATGTTTTTAACAGCTGCAATTATGCAGCAGATGATTGATTGTGTGCAAAATGCAGCAAATCCACAAAGCGCTGCAGCCGCATATTTACAGTGGGTCTACCTAGATTTCACATGTACCACGAACAAAAGGTTATACTCTGATCACCTAGAAAATATGCAATACTTATAGATCCATTCTGAAGGCATGTTTGTATACAATCCAAACGATGGCATGGGGGTACGTAACACATTTTAAGTAAAAAGAGGGTAAGAATTGACTCAAGCAAACGTGCAATCAAGCAAACACATTTGTCCCAGTGAATGTATATGATTCAGTGAAAATATATAGCTAGACGAAAATATACTTTTGCAAAAATGTAGATTTGCAGAAACAAGTACATTACAGTGTTATAGTAATTATATAGCACTTCATACCCCTAATGGGAGTCGCAAAACGTTCATATTTGCATCAGAGTCCAGGGAGTCCTTTAAGAGATCATAATGAATCTGGGTAATGGTTTAAGATAGACCACCGTGTGAAGTGTTAATTGAAGTGCATGACGTTTGATAACTTATTCCAAACATGGCATCATTGTGCATATGGTGTTGAGGAGTGGCATGAGAATAGACACGTTCAAGCGTATGGATAACCAGCGTTTTTTATGGTCAAATATAATGTAGCTATAAAAGAGACCCTTTTTGGTACTCTCTGAAATATAAGATGGTTGCAAATTACTCTTAATCTTGAAGGGAGGGAGTTCCAATTCATAGCCATTTAGGTTGAGGAATTATCCTCAAGTGAGATGGTAGGTACAGAATGTTTTCTGAAGAAAGTCGGAGCTGGAGCCTGAATGGCACTATGAGCCATGCACAATGTTTCGAAGGCAGTCGGTATAGAGAATGAAGAGCAGATGCAAGGCCTGACCGGATATTAAGCCTAAGGAGGTGTCTCACAGCTATATTATCTGTAGCTTCCAGGCCGCTTGGTGGGATGGTATGTGTCGTTTGTGTAAATTACGGTCAGATAAAAAGGGCGAGGATGGCTTTTACCTATTGGTGGAATCCTAGGTAAGGGAAGAGTCCACGTGGTCGTCTCATTGTATAACAAGCATTTGCAATGCAATAGGTCTCGCATTATTAAAGTTTGAGCTATTGGCATTGCTAAATAATGCAACACCAATAGCTCAAACTTTAATAATGCGAGACCTATTGCATTGCAAATGCTTGTCTGTAGTTTTTTGTTACTAACGTAAAAAGTTCTGGATTCAGTTAAAGACAGGGAGGTGAGCCATTATACTTGTCAAATTGCTTTACTACTGGCAACAAAAAAACGTACAAAAAGCTATATTTCCCAAGAACCCTCTAAAAACACCTTACACATCACCACCAGTAACAGTCTTTTGATTTACTAAAGAGTTGTTATTTGAGTTTCATTTTCAACATAGTTTTTCATTTGCATATCTTATTTCAAACTGTCATTCATCATAATGACTTAATGACTGCATGGTCATAGGGCTGAAGGAGCATAAGCAGTCTTACAGGGAAAGATTCCGGACTGCCTAAAAATTGGGCAGGTTACTCCCATTCCTAAGAAGCCTAACGCGGACCTATCAGATCCAAACAATTTTCGACCTATCACCAGCAGCATGACTCTTGCTAAATTGTTTGAAAAATGCGTACATTCACAGCTCTGCAAACATATTGAGAAATATCAACTCCTGGACCCTCATCAATCAGGATTCAGAGCAGGGCATAGCATGGAAACGGCACTAACTCACATTGTTAAAGACGCCGTGAAAGCCCTTGATCAAAATGTCCCATGTCTCTTGATCCTTCTAGACCTGTCCTCAGCCTTCGATACCATCAAACATGAAAACCTGATTGATTTCCTACAACATAGGCTGGGTTTTTCGGGCTCTGTCCTAAACTGGTTTGCCTCCTTCCTTCAAAACCGCACGCAAAGGATCAAAGTTAATCATGCCCTCGCTTCCAGTACCCCTGTCCTAATTGGAGTCCCCCAAGGTTCTACGCTCTCGCCCACTCTCTTCAACCTATTTATGGAGCCTCTTGCGGTCATTCTGAACAGAGCAAACATTCAATACCATATGTATGCGGATGACATGCAATTGTACCTGAAGATCTCCTCGCAGAGGACATAAAAACTTTAAATACTGCACTTGCCCAAACTCAACAATGGTTAGCTCAGAACCATCTCCTTCTAAATACTCTCAAAACGAAATTTCTATTGATCACCCCTCCTAATCATTCAGCTCCTACCCTTGACTGGATTAAACACCTAACTACTCTGAACTGCACACCTCACGTCGTAGACTCTGCCAAATCTTTAGGTATCACATTAGATAAACACCTAAAAATGGAAGCACACATCAGTGCTACTACTAGGGGAGCCAATTTCCAACTCAACACACTGAAGAAAATCAAACCATTCCTACCCCCTGAAGATCTCAGTCCGGCGGTTCAATCACTGATTATCCCTAGATTGGAATATGGGCTGGTGATCCTAGCAGGACTTCCCAAAGCTGGCTTGGCCCCACTCATAGCTACCTTGAACACATCGGCCAGACTTTTAACAGGCTCGAGGAAATTTGATCACATCTCACCCGACCTTTTGCAGCTAAATTGGTTATCTATTGAAGCTAGAATCTGACTCAAGATAGCTTGTCTGACTCATAAAGCCATACACCACAATACCCCATACTACCTAGCAAATAAACTTGAACTATCGGGCTCCAGCTGGAACCTTAGAAGTACATCCACCCTTCTCTTGAAACCTCCAAGATTCAAAAAGAAAAGATCGTACAACCGTGCGTTCACCGGTCTTTCTCCGAGAATCTGGAACTCCTTGCCGTCCGAGATCAGATCCAATCCTTCCACTACTTCCTTTAAAAAACTAGTCAAAAGGCATCTAATGAACGAACGTTAACGCATTGATCATGCTTGTGTGTTTTGTCAATAACCAAAATCTTGAATCACTTTCACTGATGTTCTATTTTATGTTTCTTTTACCTTAATTTTGTTCTAGTCCTCGATAGTTACTGCTGATTTTTGCACGTTTCCTTTTTGTTAAAATTCACGAGGCACTTTGCACATCTTGGTTCTTTCTATTGTATGATGTTTTAATCTGAGCGCTCTACGGCACCTCTGATACACCCTACATGTTTATTCTTAAATGTTTTCCCATGGGTTGTAACTTCACTCACCTTCTTTATGTTTTGTATACTTACTGGCGCCATCTCTGTACAACGCTCTGATACCCATTTGGGTCTTGTTCGAGCTATATAAAACTTTTCAAATAAATAAAATAAAACAACAACCTAATAAATTGTCCCGCCTCCTACCCAGAGCAGCAATGTCCGAAAAATGATTAATCTATTTAATACCAATAAAGAGAGATCCATTCCATAATCAAAATATAGAACTGCATCCACTTTAGTTGTGAGACCTGTTTACTTGAGGGGGGAGAGTGAGGTTTTCGCACATCTTCCCATTTATCCTGCCACTTTCATCACAGATGCTGAATATTTGCAGTCCCAACTAATCTTGTGGTTAATCTCTTCTCACTACAGAAGGATACTTTCTGGTTTGCTTTGATGATTACCTAGAACCCCCCCCTTCCTCTTTTTTAGTGCTTAAGCGACTTAATTCTGCCAACATCAACTTCAGTGCATCTTTTACCTAGCGTTACAATCAGGTGCGATGCACCCTATTGCAGTGTTCCTTGTGGCTAGCACTAATGAAAGACCTGTAAATCACTGTGCGTTCTTCAGTGTTTTGGAGTTCTGCATCAATCCAGATAAAAAGACAGAAGGATCTATCGGCACCGCCTTCTCCCCCAATTTCATCTGTAAGTTTCACAACCAATGACCGCTATACCTGGATATGTATCATCCCCACAATATATGTTAAAAATTGTCCTGTGTTCTCAGACTCTTGGGGCAGAGGTCAAATGACCCAGGGAACGTTTTGGCAGTCCCCATAGGGGACAAATACATCTGATATAAATAGTATATCTGTGTGATCTTAAATCTGGGGTTTCTTGTGACGATCTTCGGGTAACCCAGGACACTGATCCTTTAGGCTTCCCTGCATTTACTCCCTGTGCATTGTTCCCAGTACGGCTTTACTGAGGTTATTTCGATATAAAATGCGGGTGCTATTGTCTTATGAGATGGTCGCAGCATGTTTGCAGTTTCCTAGTGTTAACATTTTAGTGAGTTTCTCAGATCTACAAGGCTCCATGTCCTCCGTCCCACATGCTTGTCTTGCAGCTCTACTCAAAGAAGCATGACCCATAAACTGCCCTATTAGTATACCAGTTTCATCTCATAGATTCTCAAAGTGACTCATCAAACTGCCCTGATAACAAGTTCCCCACCACTTGAATACTGGCCTCTGTCCATGGTTCCCTGTCGTACACGTGCATGAATTAATTGAAACCTGGTGGACAAAATAGTGGTATTGTAGGCGCATAAATTGCAATTTCTGCTATTTTATCCACTTAAGCCAACAAAATGTTGCCACCAGGGCAACTTTAGTGCATCTCTTCCTTCCCTTCATGTTTCCTAGTAGTTCTCTAGACAACAGCAACCCCCCCCCCCCCCACCCCCCAAACAACTAGACAAGCTGGGATATCTAGACTTTTATGATCTGGTGTGTCTGCAATCCATCTCATTGGCCACAATAGCTAAGATGCTCAATAAAGCACCTCCATATTAGGTACTCGTATGGTTCCCCCCCGTCCCCCCTCATTCAGAGGCCTCACTGACTTACCTATGAATAGTCTTTTTCACTTAGTTGCCCAAATTAAGACTATGAAAAGGTTATTTATCTCTCTGAAGGGCACTTTTTCAAAACTACAGGATGACCATGAAATTGTACCATAATTGTGGCAAAATTAGCATTTTGACATTTGCCCCCCCATCCTATTGGTGAATGGAAAAGTCTGGTCCAAAAGAGAAGGGTTGACCCAGATACAGTTTTACCTGAGTTCTCAGCAACAAGATTATCATCACTGTCGTAGTTCTGTACCCCCAAGTATCGGAAAGTGTCAGGATCCCCCTTAAAAGGGAAATTATCTGCACTGGGGTCAGCTGCATCGCACATTAGAAAAAACAGGAAAAGACAGGATTTTCCCCAATTTACTTTCAGCCCTGAGAGTACCTCAAATTCAACCCAGTGCTTAACTTGTAAAAAAAAAAATACGTGCAAGGGCCCTTGTCAGGCAGCCGCTGCAGCCTGCACCACCTGTTGCCCCTGCCAACGCTGCCAATAACAGTACCCTCACATGTACTAACCATCACACTCCTACAATTTAGACTATTTCAGGCTCCCAAAGCTATAAGAATGGCTTGGGTGGGAGTTTTTATTAATCATTTTGAATATATATCGAATTAATAAACAACTATTGTTGTGCTAATCTTTAAATTGGAAAAACATTGCAACCATGTGGCAGACTGTATTAAGTGCCAGTGTTGACAATTAAGTGCCGGTGCCAAGCAACGGAAGCCACCAGCTCAGATTAAGCACTATTTCAACCAATATCTCAATGAATCCTGTCAAACTCTGACGAGGCTCCACTAAATACAAGAGTAGCATCTGCATATAGAGAGACTATATGTGTATTACATGGTGATCTAATACCCCGGTGCTGGGCCCTTTCTCATAGTTCACACACAAGAAGCTTCATTGCCATCGCACACAGCAATGGGGAGAGTAGACGCACCTGGCGCAAGCCCCTCTGGTTGTGCGAATGCATCTCTAGTGCGGACCCTGGCCACCCGATTACTATACAGCAATTGTATCCACTTAAGAATCTTCGGTCATAGTCCCAATTTAGGGGTACCGCAAACAAGAACAGCTGTCCCTAGGTATCCAAAGCCTTCTTTGTATCTAAGGAGGCCATAACGGATCGCAGGCACTTTCAAGGGGAGGCTATTGAGTACCAAAAAGAGCCTCCTCAAGTTGGAGTGAGTGTTTTGCCCCAGGATAAACCTACTCTGGTCCAAGTGTACCAACTATTTGAGCTATGTCATTAGCCTATTCGCTAACAGTTTCCCAGGGACCTTATACTCTGAGTTCAACAGTGAGAGGTGCCTATAAGACTTGAGACCCAGTGGGTCCCTATTCCGCCTTTGGTAGCATAATGATCAATGTTTCCCAAATGGTGCCTGGTAAGGCATTTCTGTACAATGCATGTTCAACAGCTGAGTGGCAAGTATTTTCTTTATAAGTAGAGTAAAATTATTTTGCCAAAACAAGTCACACATTGACACAACCAAAAAGCTGACCACCAATTTCAGACCTACTGGCTTTGCCAATGCTTGTTTATTTTTGTTTTCCATGATCTTATTGAAACTGGTTACACTGGTTTTCCATTATGAATATTCTTGGGAAATACTAGCATGCATCAACACATGTTACTAAATGATGCTACAGAGAAATGGTACCTGAAATTTTACAGTAGTTTAGCAAAATGTTTTTTTTCCTGCTTTCATTTTTTTATGAACATTATATTTTGAAAGCAAAGAATCATCAATCTTGCTTTCAAGCTTCTGCAAATATTTGCATCAAATCAGAGAGCATTCGGGGAGCATTATACATAGCCTCATATTGCTAAACTTTGAAAAGGTGTGTACATATTTTTGTACTGGAGCCAATGTCAGTAGTGCAGTTAGTTTCAATTAGTGAACCATAAATATAAGTTTGAACAGCATTAACATATGGGCAAAGATACTACCTTAACAGCAGACAGTGCCCGTCCCTGATCCATAATGCGGTACCTGAAACTGGCAGCCAAAGGGTTTGTGCGGCAGGGGGTTGGGCCTACTTGTCCCAAGGACAAAATACACATGAAAACTTGTTGCCCTTGACCCCAAACAATATGTCCTGGGCGTTGGCCTATAGAAAGTCCACATCCCTGCTGTCAGGAGAGTTCAGAAATTGAATCTGGTTCGTATTACTGGCATAAATACTTGCTAGAGCTAGGCTTTTACCTTCCAGAGTCCCTACAGTGGTTATATTTCTCCCCTCTTCTTCCACAGAGGTTCGATATACTTGGCAGGTCACCCCGGGGCTCTCCAAACCAATGACCACCCCAGCCCCGTGAGAATGTTGAACACACCACGCCCATCAGTTGGCCTTTCCACCTCCTCTGTAATTTTTCAAGTTCTGCTTTAGTGAGGTGGGTCTCCTGTAGGCAGACGCTGCAGATCGATCAGGTACGATATCACTCTTAAGCATTTGATGGATGTCCCCCTGATATTTTAGTACTGAAAATTCTGCATTTAGTATGCAAAAATCTAAGTCTGTAAATTCCAACATTCCAGCAAACACTGAACACCACAGTGTCATCTCTATGTATTTTGCCAGGGCTGGGCAGCTTGCCTGTAGGACCGCTCAGTCTCGACCTCATGATATTCGCTGGTGTCTGTCCAAACATCTGTTTCCATCCTGTTGTGACATTGTGCTCTGAGCATGTGAAATCCCACATCTAAGGCTGAGGTTTGTTTAACTACCTCGTCACCATCTTTACCAAGCTTACAAATTGTGAACTTCATATCCTAACAGAAAAATGTGTGGTGCGTATAAGACTGGGGTCTGTGACACACAATCTTGTGCTCCTGCCTCAAAGCCACCCTGGAACCATTTGTAGTATTCTGGCCTAATCAGAGCATGACCAATAATAGATAGCACTCTGAAGGATCCACCGAGGCAGGCTCAAGCACCCCAACCAAAACCACATATTTTTTTTTTTTCTAAATCTCTTTATTGAATTTTAAAACACAAAACAAACAATATCATAATCAATCATTCTTTTACAATAAGAGCAATTACCAGGGGATGAAACAAAAATGACATCATCTTCAATGACCGAACGTAAAGTCAAATTCCTTTAAGCCCCTGTGGTGAGGCCGTGATTGTACCGGGGTCTCCGCTGCCATATTGAACTCGGGGAGAGCAGTCCCCTATTCCTCGGCATCTCCGTCAAGGAGAGGCGTCTCTCTAAACGGAGTACACAACCCACCCCTATGATCGTTCCAGGGTGTCCAAATCTTCGTCCATTTGCCAGGGCAGCCTCTACCTTCATAAACCACCCTCTCAGCCTGCATGCACCAGTCCATATCAGTCTCCCAGTCAGAGCATTTCAGTGCTATTTCTCCCTTCCACGTTCTCGCTATGTTACGCTTGGCAACTACACAACCGAGTGAGATCCACAGACACTCCATCCTAGTCAAATCTGTTGGTTCCCATATATTCAACAAACATAGCCTCGACGTGGGTTCAATCTCTTTATCGCATACAAGGGATAGAATAGAAAAAATCTTCCCCCAATACCTCTGAAGAACAGGGCACTCCCACCATTGATGCAAATAAGTGCCCACCTGCCCGCATCCGCGAGGACACATGGGTGAAGCAAGTCGGCCCATTTTTACCAAAACCGAGCTTGTATAGTAGATTCTATGGAATACCTTTAATTGAATGAGCTTAAATCGAGATCGGATCGCCACTTCGCGGGGCGAGGCTAGCGCCTCCTTCCAGTCTTCATCATCAATGTCTCCGACATCTGCGCACCATTTTGCACGAAGTTTATCCAAGATTTCAGGTGAGTTGTTAAGGTTTTACGATACGTCAGCGAGATGGCTTTTTCTGGAAGGTAGTTATCTAGAAGCCTATCCTCCAAGGGTGAAGAGGCGGGTAGGTCAGTTCCTTTAGGAAGCGCTTTGGACAAGGCACTCCGCACCTGAAGGTATCGGAAGGTCTCATTCTGGTGTAGGTGATACTTCCGCTGCAGCTCCCCAAATGGCACCACTCCACCATTGACCCCCCTAGTTTGGACAACCCGATCAAGTCCCATTTATCAAACCCGGGTAGTCGCCACAGCGACCCCAGCTTTGCCGAATCAAGCAGTGGTGTAGCACGTGTCAACCGTCCCTTCCAACCAAGGGCTGAGTTAACCGCATGCCATATGGAGATCGTCGTCGCAGTTGGCGTGAGTATTGGTTCCAGTTTTCCCCCTCCGTAAAGCGCTCTTAGACATGTGCCCGGCTGCATGTTATATCGATCCATCTGATATGCTGGGTCTGTGACTGGCCGGTGCATCCAGTGATTGAGAACAATCAGTTGGGATGCCCATTAGTAGGATCTGACATCCGGCAGCGCGATGCCACCGTCGTACCAGCTCCTCATTAGCTTAGGAAGCGCAATGCGCGGAGACCCAGTACCCCATAACAGACTACGAACTTCAGATTCTATGGAAGTGAAGTACTGGGACGGGACCAGATGCGGTGTATTTTGCAGTGCGTACAAGAAACGGGGGAGCGCCATCATTTTAAATAGGGCTGCCCTTCCAAGAAGTGTCAGCGGAAGAGTCTGCCAGTGGCGTACATCCGCCCTGAGGCGCTGCAAGGGCGGCAGCAAATTTCGCTGATAAAAGGTCTCTACGTCCGTTGTTATGTAAATGCCTAAATATTGGAAGCCCTCAGTCACCATTTTAGCCCCACAGCCCGGTGGGAGTCTGGGAGGGGGGCCACTGAGGACTTAGATCAGGGACTTGCCCCAGTTGATGGTATAGCCCGAGTATTTTTGAAATAGAGTGAAAATACGAAGAGCATAGTGAATTGAGAACCGCGGTTTTGCCAAATAAAGCAGGATATTGTCTGCATAAAGTGACACCCTGTCTTCCCACTCCGGCGCCCAATGCAGTCCCCGGATTGCCGGATCTCCTCTAAGCCAGATCGCAAGAGGCTCGAGCGCCAGAGCGAATAACAGGGAGGACAGGGGGCACCCCTGCCGCGTACCCCGCCCCAATTCAAAGACCACTGATCTCTTACCATTGACCGCGATTCTCGCCAAAGGTTTAGAATAGAGAAGGCGCACACAGGATAGAAAGCGTTTGCCGAACCCATAGCGCTCGAGCGCGGCGAAAAGGAAGGGCCACTCTATTAAATCAAATGCCATTTTGGCATCTAGTGACATTATGACCGAATCTTCTTGTATGGTAGACGCGCGTCCCAGGACCCCTTGTAGGCGACGTATATTCAATGCCGTGTTTTTCGTTGGCATGAATCCATTTTGATCCGGATGGATCAGCTTTTGGAGGAGAGGTGAAATCCGAGTGGCTAAGATTTTTGCTAGGATTTTAATCTCTGGGTCCAGGAGGGAGATGGGTCGGTATGACGAGCAACAATCCGGTGGTTTGCCCTGCTTGTGTATGACAGCGATGCTAGCCAGTCGCTGCGTAGCTGGGAGGTCTCCCTCTCGAGCGCTGGCGTTATACATGCGCAGCAGGTAAGGAGAAATGACCGACTTCACACATTTGTATAGCTCAATTGGAAGTCCACTAGGGCCCATGGCCTTCCCCGACTGTAGGGAGGAGATGGCCTTTGCGACCTCTTCTGCTGTTAGCTCGCTATCTAGGTCCTGGCCCTCCAGTAAGCTCAAACTTGGTAAAGGCAGCGTTCGTAACAGTTCCGCCGCCTCAGCCTGTGTAGTCGTAGATGTGGGGGAGTAGACCCGTTTAAAGTGGGAAGCCAAGGCTCCCGCAATACTCGTCCCGTCGCAGTGGCGGGTCCCATTTTTATCTGTGATTTCGGCGATCCATCTGTTCGCCTGGTCTCTTTTATCTAACCAGGCCAACAATTTGCTGGCCTTGTCTCCAATATCATATAACTTATGTTGCGAGGCCCTATGGCTTTTTTGAGCCGCGTCGTCTGCAATATCTCTACAAAACCACATACTTAATCACTTGGACGCTCCATCCATTATCCTTAAAACATTGTGCCCCTTTCCAAGCAAATGGTTCTGATGACATAGATGTGACCTCTTGGCCAAGCCTCAGAATCTGAGACAAGTGGCCCTCAGAGTCCTCTGTCTACTCCTGTGAACCATGTTCTGAATCTGAAGCCTGATTCAGTTGATCTGTTTTTCGAAATGTCCTGCACCAATCTCAGTCTTTCCTGTGCCGCCTGTTCCATTGTCAGGTGCCCATCAAAAGACTCTGTTTCTCTTGTTTCTTTTACTCAGTCCTGACCTCTCTCTGTTTCTCCTGTTCTGGGAATCTCTATAGTCCCCGTCCCCTCCCAGGCGGCAGATTCAAGAAGTGTGTAGTTCCATCAGCAGTGACTCTGGGCCTGATTTAGAACTCGGCGGACAGGTTACACCATCACAACGGTGACGGATATCCCGGCCACCGAAATATAAATCCCATTATATCCTATGGGATTTATATTTCGGCGGATGGGGTATCCATCACCATTGTGACGAAGTAACCTGTCCGCCAAGATCTAAATCGGGTCCTCTGGCGGGATACAACAATGCATACCTTGTGTTGCATAGTCGAAATGCCTGTTTAACATCCAGGAAGGCTGGTCTCTGAATTGCGTGGTATAATCGGCTATATATTTAAATAAATGTATTAGTATATATCCCGATCATGGGGCCATATACCCTGGCCTGTCGTAGGATATGTCCCCAGTCACAAAAATTCAAAAGCCTGGCCACCATTGGCCTGGGTGGTGCCTATGCCGACAGGCGCCCCAGAACTCTTGTGTGCCTTTTCCACTAAATAACTGTGGCGCAGTGTTGTCATATATGCTTATAAGCAGTCATTGCTCTGTGAAAAGTTCTGCTTAAAAGCCTTTTCTGGGATACCAACTGAGGAATATTGTCCCTAGGAAAACACCCTTCAGCATCCTCCGCCATGTTGCGCACAAATTCTGTGGTCCCTGGTTGTTCTTTTACTTCAGTGTGTAGTTCATGCACCATGGGACGCAGTTACGATGGTGTGGGGTCAGTTTGTGACACTCTTTCAGCCAATTGTCTGCAGTTGGTGCATAGCAGCTTCAAGTCAATTGCTACACCATCAATCTTGTGCTCCAGAGTGGACTTAACCATCCCATTCCTTCTTTATCAGTGTATAAATGCTCAGTCAGGACGTCTATTGGTGTACTATGTCTTTTTGAGCCTTTGGTCACCAAGGCTCCCACGGTGCCCCTGGTCTAGTACTTCAAAGGGGTCGAGAGAGCCACTACTTGAGAGAGAGTTCCTCGGGCACCTGAGCTGGACAGGCCAAGCTCGGTGCTGTAATCACATTTCTCCAGATCCCATCTGTTCAGTGTATGCCTCCACTGTTAGTGGCTAGAACAGTGGGTCCCAGAAAACGTTGGCTGACACCATGAAGCCTCCACTTCTGAACATTGGGCTGTGCCTTCTTGGGTGTTAGGCCCCCTGTTCTTGCCCCTAGGTAGTCTGCAACAACCCATTGAGGGGGTCTATCTGATCCCACCATTGTCCTGTGTGCTCATTCACTCTTTTCAGTTGTGGTCTCTACATGTGTATGGTCTGGCTGACCATTCTGGCGCCCTAAAGCTCCCCTTTGTTGCTGCTGCTCATGCTACTGGCAGATAGAAGGTCCAAAGGTGTCCCCGAAGGCACTCAGTTTACCTCTCTAGGTTTCGCAGGGCAGAAACCCCAATCAGTCCTACAGGACTTGCTCACTGCTGCCAGTTTTGCTCACTGCTGCCAAGGTGTTTCAACGTTCTCCACGAGCCCTACCTTTCGACTTAGCATCCCGCTCTATCGTCCTTCGCATCGCCACCATCTTCCTTTTATGCTGCAGGCCGGTTTACTTCTCTTGTTTGTGACAGTGGCAGCCTGGTGCTCTGTGTGCTCGCTCCACACCCAACCCGCTCCTCTGCCAGGGCAAAACGGCTTGCCAATCAGCCCTTTTAAATGCAGGCTATCGGGCAGCGTGGGGTGGCTAATAGGTGCTCGCATCTTTTGCTTGGCCAAGCCCCTCCTCTGTCCACCTCTTTGGTCATAGGTCGCCTGGCAATTATTCATTTTGACAGCTCTTGCAACTCTTAGATTTGCTTCTTCTTCGCACCTAGCAAAACGGGCAAATTGGATAAAGTGGGTGGGCAGTTAGTGTCTCTCACAAACTGTAAAACTGCAGCACCATAACATATAAGCAACAGCTTTTTATTTCTAGTAAGATAACTTTTAACATGTTTCTGTGGAATATAGCTAAGATTACATTTTCTCTCCTGTCTGTAATGGAATCCGGAAATTCCTTCATGTGAGTTAAATTTCAAATATTGCCTTTTGCAGAAGATGAGGCGAAATAATATCACCAGTTTTGTTAAAGGGGCATCTCTTGTCTAATCAGTGTTATCTGGCCAATACAAAATGTTTATAATGTCCCACATTTTTAAAATACTTATGATTTGACTTATTTTCCCCCTTAGTAGTCTGCACATGAAACTCTGAACTCCCTATACAACCAGTCCTGTAAGCTGTGACATTTTTGGCAAGGGATAAAAGGAAAGTTAGCACCATGACCATTCTTTTTCTTTTTATAACTTTTTATTGAAATCAGGGTATGACAATCAAGAAAGGTAACATACATAAATAATAGCAACATACTTATGGTACAGGGAAAACGGCAAACACGTTAATTACGGATCAGTATAGAGTAATCACAGTTCCATCGTGGTCAGACCCCGTGTGACAGCATAGTCTCTCGTCGGCGGGGGCACGCATATTCCTCCCCTATAAATATTCAATTTCTCCCAGATCTGCGTCCACTTGGTAGGGCACCCCCTAGCTTCATATATGGTCTTTTCTGTGACCATGCACCAGTCCATGTCTTTGCCCCAATCATCTAGGCTTGGCGGGTCCCTTGCCTTCCACAAACGCACAATGTTCCGCTTAGCCACCATCAATCCCAGAGTTACCCAGATACGCTCCTTGGAATTCAGGTCTGTCGGGCCCCAGGCATTCAGGATGGCCAGCTTAATATTGCAGTCAAACTTCTGCCCCAACACATCTTCCATGCGTCCCACCACTGCCGCCCAGTATCGTTTGATAGACGTACACTCCCAGAGAGTATGGATAAAAGTGCCATCTTGCCCACAGTGCCTAGGGCAGTCACCCTCTATACAATAGCCCATCCGAACCAGTAGCGGACCAGACAAGTAGGATCTATGCAGGATCTTTAACTGTATTAATTGAAGCCTAGCGGAAATGGCCACCTCTCGAGGAGAGGCCGTCGCCGCGAGCCACTCTTCGTCGTCAAGCCCCGCTATGTCATGATCCCACTTTACCCGCAGCCAGACTAACGGATCTGCAGTATTGTTAATTAATTTTTTGTAGATAAGTGATATGGCCTTCTCCGGCAGGTCTCCATCTAAGACTCTATCCTCGAGAGGGGAGGAATCGGGAATTGACTCTTCTCTGGTCAGTACAGCGAGCAAAGCGTGCCTAATTTGCAAGTATCTAAAGTATTCAGTTCTCGCCAGTTCATATTCTGTCTGCAGCTGGGTAAAGGGAATCATGTCGCCCGCCTTCCACAAGTCTACCACTAGCGATATACCTATAAGGTCCCAACGATCAAAGCCCTTCGAGTGGATCAACTTGCCCAGCCGCTCGCTGTGCCAGAGTGGTGTGGCCAGCGTGATCCTATCCTCCCATCCCAGACTTTTTGTGGCCGCCTTCCACACCTATACCGCATGTCCAGTGGGTCCAATCAAGGCTGGCCTGACCTAACGCAAGTATATTGCCCCTTCAAAGCTCCCTCCCGGTAGGAGCCACCTGTCAATCTGGAAAGCAGGGTCACCCTGCGGTCTGTATGTGCACTGGTTAATTGCTGCGAGGTGGGACGCCCAGTAATATTTTTTAATGTCTGGTAGGCCGATTCCCCCATCAAACCACCCCAGTGTGAGCTTATGAGTGGCAATCCGGGGTGGTTTTCCCTCCCAAAGCAGGTCCCATAGAGTGCTGTCTAGTTCCTTAAAGTATGCGGAGTCGACGTGATGTGGAGTGTTCTGTAAAGCGTACAAGAATCTAGGGACGGACATCATCTTGAAGAGGGCTGCACGCCCCAGGAGGGACAAAGGGAGCGATTTCCAGTGCTGGACGTCGCTCTTGCGACGCAGTAGGGGCGGCTGAAGATTACGCTCGTAAAACCGGGACGGGTTCTTAGAGACCCAGATCCCCAGGTATTTAAAGCCGTCTGTCGCTTCCATTATCTGGAATCCCCAGGGAAGCGAGGGCATCGCCCCATTTAGGACATAGAGCACAGACTTGGTCCAATTTATTTTGTAGCCAGCGAATCTGCCAAACACCAGGAATATATTCAGTACCCTGTTGAGGGAGGCCGCCGGAGATGCCAGGTAGAGTAAGATATCATCCGCATATAGCGAAATGCGGTCCTCCCAGCCGGCGGTCCATCTGAGGCCCCTGATGAGGGGGTCCCTGCGGACCCACATCGCCAGTGGCTCAAGGGTCAGGGCGAAAAGGAGCGGGGACAGCCCTGCCTGGTGCCTCTGCTAAGTGTGAAGGTGCAAGATTTCCTGTTGTTAACTACTATTTTGGCCAACGGTTGCTGATAGAGAAGCCGAACCCACCCAATATATTCCTGGCCTAGACCTAATTTCTGGAGCACTGCGAACATGTAGGGCCACTCAATGGTGTCAAATGCAGCGGCCGCATCGAGGGACACCACCACTGCATCTTCCCTAATTGTCGCGGCTCGGCCTAACACACCATGGAGTCTGTGCAGATTAAGGGAGGTATTCCTGGCAGGCATAAATCCCGACTGATCCGGGTGAACTAAGCGTGCGATGACCCTCAGCAAGCGAGAGGCGAGGACCTTCGCCAAGACTTTGGCTTCACCATTTAGCAATGATATTGGCCGGTAGGAGGAGCACCTGTTGTTTGGCTTTCCCACCTTGTGGATGACCACGATAGTTGCCAGTCTCTGGTCGGAGGGTGGTAGTCCCGCTGCCTTACTGGCCAGAAACATCTCAGTAAGATGAGGGGCGATCTTGCTCGAGGTGAGTTTAAACAATTCTATAGGCAAGCCATTGGGGCCCGATGCTTCACCGCCACGCAAGTCATGAATGGCCTTTTCGACCTCCGTGCTAGTTTGTTCTTGGTCGAGATCAGAGCGTTCGTCCTCAGTAAGTACCGGGAGCGAGATATCTTTCAGGAAGGCGGATGCTTCCTCCTCAGCGTGTGGGGATTGGGACGTGTAAACCGCATTATAGTACTGGCCAAAGGCGTCGGCTATAGCTTGTGGGGCAGTAAGTCGGGTCCCGGATACCGTCTCTATCTCAACCACCACGCGGTGGGCTTGGTCTCTGCGGTCCAGCCAGGCCAGCAATTTGCCAGCCTTGTCTCCAACCTCGTAAATTCTGCTAAGTGTGGCTCTGTGCTGTGACTTGGCTGCGTCAGAAGCCAAATCGGTATATTCCTTAATCTTAATGTGCAAAGCCTGCTGTACCTCTCCTGAGTGTTGCGTCCGAAGTTTCCCCTCTAAGTGTAATATTTCGCCTTCCAGGCGGGTCATGCCTGCACGCTTCTCCTTCCGTAAACCCGCGATTTGAGCCAGGGCCACCCCCCGAATGACAGCCTTGTAGGCCTCCCACAACGTCACAGGCGATTCTACTGATCCCACGTTTTCTTGGAAATAAAGATCAGAATCACCCCTGATCTTGTCGCTGATCTGGGGAACCTTGAGATACCAAGGGTCAATCGGGACCGTCCTGCCCATAGTGGGCTCTCCCACCTCCAGTCGGCACAGAATAGGCGAGTGGTCAGAGATGCCCCTGGCCAAGTGATGTATTTCTTTAATACTGTCCATCTGATGCGCTAACGTCAGGATATAGTCAATCCGGGACATGCTACGGTGTGCCCCTGAATAAAAAGTGTGCTGCTGCTCAACAGGATGTAAGCTCCTCCAAACATCCACCAGTCCAAGTGCCCCCAGGAAGCTATGGATCTGCCTCCGGGAGGGGGGCAAGACCCTCTGGGGCCAGCGATCAAGGGAATCGGAGACAATGAAGTTAAAGTCGCCCCCGATCAGTAATCTGCCCTCCGGCAACTCTAAAAGGAGACTCCCAAGGTCCGCAAATGCCTGGACCTGCAAGCCAGGCGGCACGTAGACAGAAATGAGGTTAATTTTGCGCCCCTCCCAGGTCCCAGAAGTCGCTACAAATCTGCCCAGGCTATCAGTCCGAATATGGTTGATTGTCATGGGGAATGACTTTCGCAACATTATACCCACTCCCCTGGAACCGGACCCAAATGCGGAATGAGCCACCATTTTAAATCCCCATCTCGACATGGCTTTACAGGCATTACCGAGTAAGTGCGTTTCTTGCAACAGAATTACGTCGGGGGAGTGCCGCTTTAAAAATTGGAGCACTACGCCCCTCTTAATCTTGTCCCCCAGTCTGTTCACATTCCAGGACAGCAATTTGAGCCCTTGTCTAACTTTGGTACCCGTCATTGTCTGGGGTATGAGTGTGCAGTCGCGAGGGAAACCCCCCATCGGTGCCATCGGAATACACTATGCCCGCTGTCTGACCCTTCCCGGCCTACATTGATGCCACAGTGTTAAGTGTACAAGTTGCTATATCACTAAATGTGTCAGATATGTCATCCCTATCTATAACAAAACTAAACTGAATTGAACCTCCCTTCCCTCTCCTCCTGGCACAATGATGAGAGATCTTGATATCAATCTGGTTGTGATTCTTGACGGATAGTCTTGGTGCACAGGATACCACCTCCCCCCAACATCTAGAACTCATCCCCCTCCCTGCATGGCGGAGTCGGAACCTCCCGCCACCCCAAACTTGCAGAGTGCCTTTCGCCCACCCCTAAAACTTTGAGGTGCGTGTGGCCAACCGGGCACCCATTCCGGACAGTAAAGGCAAACGGTGAGTCTATAAAACAAAATACCCACAGTCACTTCATTATAAGACAGATGGCAGTCTCTCTAACATGGAACTGTCACTGGAACGCGGGCTAGTTGCAGGTTTGCTAACCGACATGACCCGGCCACTGTCCAAGCTGATAGACAAATACGTTCCTGGCAACTATAGGTCTCTGGGAGGGGGGGGGGCTCCAGGTTTCGGTCTGCCCCCGGGCACCCTGTGCGCCCTTTCAACAGAGAAGAAGCTGGACAGTCGCGTTGGTTTTAGGTAGGTAGTAACTAGGTCCTGAACAAACCAGTCCGCTGATGGCTCTTCTGCTCTCTCCGGGACCCCCAATATGCGGACATTGTTGCGCCTGGAGCGCCCCTCATACTCGTCCAGTTGCGCCTCCAATCTCACAGTCCGGGTCTGGAGATCGTCCACCCTCCGCTGTAGGGCGGTAGTGTCGGTGACCAGAGAGCACGGAGTTGATTCCACGTCCTTTAGTCTGGTGTTCATGGAGCGCATGTCTGCTCTGATGAGCGAGACCTCTGAAGACACTGAATCAATCCTTGACTCCAAAGACGTCCGGACCGTCGTTATGGCTGTGAGGATGTCGTGTAGCATCGGTTCTTTTGCCCCCTCCTCTGTCTGCTGTTTTTCCCACGGGGTTTCGCCACCCTTATTGGCTGGGCCAGGGCCCTTGTCCCAAGCGTAATTTTCCAGTTTGGCCTGCAGCGCGGCCTTAGAATTGCAGCCCCCGGCCATGACCAGGCTTCACCAGACTAAGTGTTAGCAGTGGGAAAGGACAGAACGGCAGGACTTATTTGGCGCCCAGTGCAACACTGTTGGTCGGTGCCCTCACAGTAGATCAACTAAATAGCCTAGGCTTAAAACAAATTGTCACAATGCATACACACATTGGCAATCATACCCTGGATGGCATTTTTACTAATCACGCACAGCTAAATTTTACTAAGACAATACCCCTGCCCTGGACGGATCATTTTGCGGTCTTTTTTGAAGTTCATACTAATGGATCTCCTATTAGAACCCACTGTATAAACAAGACAAAGATATCACGCCCTTGGAAGCAAATAAATAGTCAAGACCTTGAAATCGCTTTGCTATCTCAGAACCCCCTACTGACACCGATCCCGACCAAGCAGCGGCAAATTTCCACCGCTGGATTGACCAGGCAATCTCAAGATTAGCTCCAGAAACTAGTACATCAAAAGTAAAAGACTGACATCAGCTCCATGGTACAATAATAAGCTAAAGGATCTAAAGAAAATTTGCAGAGCCAAAGAACGATATTGGAGGAAGGATTATTCGGAATTAGGCAAAATACAGTATAGCCAGGCTTTATTGAAATATAAAGAAGCAATAATTGCTGCAAAATCTACATTCTTTACTGAGAAAATAATGGCCTCTAAAAATACACCCAGAGAATTGTTTAAAACAGTCTCTAAATTAGCCACTTTTGGTAACACCAAACCATTCAAATCTACCAGACAGTTCTGCGATAACCTTGCCGAGTTCTTTCATGACAAGGTGGTCAAAGTATATGATGAGTTCTCTAATAACACCAATGGCATCAGAACAGAAGAGCATAACAACAACAGATCAAATAACCAAGCACAATTGCAAGAGTTCAATCCTCTAACACAGGATAGAGTTGAAAAAATAATTATGGCAACCAAGTCAGGTTCCCCACTGGACCCTTGTCCGGCTATGATCTTTCATATGGTCCCCAATACTGTCACATTTTACTTGACTCCTCTTCTGAACAACATCCTCAATTTAGGATACTTCCCTGTTGGGTGGAAAAAGTCCCTAGTACGACCTATTATAAAAAAGGCGACTCTCGACCCCTCGGAAGTTGCCAGTTATCGTCCCATTACCTGCTTACAGTTTCCGTCCAAAATTTTAGAAAAGGCACTAAATGAGGAATTGCTGTCTTTCATAGAAACTAACGACAAACTTGATCCAGCACAACATGGTTTTAGGCCACGGCATAGTACTGAATCTGCATTGATTGCAGCTACTGAAAATTTACGTGTCGAACTAGATCAGGGAGGGAAGGCCATACTAATTTTGCTCGACTTGTCGGCCGCGTTCGACACGGTGGATCACCTTATACTTCAGCGGTTGGCCGAAATAGGTGTCAATGGCAAAGCAGCAGATACACTTCGGTCATATCTTACTAACAGAGAACAATCTGTAATACTGGACGAACATAAATCACTCCCTTATGCTATGCCATGTGGAGTACCTCCGGGATCATCACTTTCCCCGACCTTGTTTAACGTATATGTTACCCCATTGGCTAAACTTATACGTTCCCTCGGTTTCTCCGCCATCTGTTATGCGGATGATACACAAATTGTTGTCTCCCTAACATCAAAACCAGAGACGGTGGCTGCACGTTTTAACCTCTGCATGAGTCACATCATTAGCTGGATGCAGGATAACTGCTTGAAATTAAATACCGGGAAGACTGAAGTAGTTACGTTTTGGAAGGGAAACCTCTTTCTGGAATTCCACTTGGTGGCCAGGAACAGCAGGGCCATGCCCCCAGCCCGTGAAGAAGGTAAAAAACCTTGGAGTCCTGATTGACGACCATCTATCACTGTCAGACCAGGTGAATAGCATTACCTCCTCGTGTTTCTACACATAAAAAATTCTTCGGAAGATCCTTCCTTTTATTCCTATGCCCCTCAGGAAGACGGTTGTCACTGCCTTGATTTTGTCAAAAATCGATTACTGTAACTCGCTCTATCTTGGAGCTAAAAAGACTGTGACACATAAACTGCAGACATTGCAAAATGCTGCCGCTAGGCTATTACTAAAACGTCCTAAATTCAGTCCTATAAGTCAGGTCATCCGGGAACAGCTGCACTGGTTACCAATTGTGGCGAGAATTCAGTTTAAATCTATGTGTATAGTACATAAGATCCTGTATGGGGCAGGACCTGTCCAGATTAGTCAATACATCAAGCGCTACACCCCTCAGAGAAGCCTTCGTTCGGAATCGGCGTCACTGCTTGTAGTGCCGAGAATAAAGACACTGAAGTGGGGTGGCAGAAGTTTCAGATATTTAGCCCCTAGACTATGGAATTCCCTTCCCCTGCATCTTAGAAATCAAAACAATTTGCTACAGTTCAGGAAGGAACTTAAAACCTGGTTATTCCATTTGCACTAAACTGGCTGGTTGCTCTTCCGGTACACCTTCTTTGGGCAGCAAGCGCTAAGACGCCATGGCATACATGCGCTCTATAAAAAAAAATCCATTTCATAGGGTTGTGTGTTGATCAGGTGTGTCTTTTGTCACTGCGCCCGTAGCAAAATCAGAGAAATAGTGCAGAGAGTGTATGAGGTCAAGTCGTTAAGCAGGGTGCAGACTTTCGTATAGTCTTTGGCGCGTGTTCCAGCCGTGGGATGCGGCAACTCGTTGGCGCTGCCCACCGCCCTTCGCCGCTCGCCAAACCAGCAAGCCGATCCGCTCTCCCTGCGCCAGCTGGATAATGCCGACCACTGCGGAAGATGTTGGCAGGCCGGAAAAGGCAAGGACACCAAACAGAATAGACTCCACACAACGCGTGCTACCACAGCGCCCCCACAACCGGATCTCTGCGGTGAGAGAGGATCTTTGGTACACTGCAAGGCGCGGCGCAACGATGTGTGACCGCGCCTCTGGGTAGGGCCGGAATCGCCAAGGCCCCCTCTCTCACTTCTCCAGGGTGGCCTCCACTGCGGCCCCGATGAGTGCCTCGCGTCCGCTGCGGCGGGAGCGCCCGGGGGCACAAGCTGCGTCCCAAGGCAATGTCCACGGCCCTGGGGGATAAAGCCGGGCCTAACGCTTGGAGTATGAGCCCCTCTCCCGCCGACCAACGAGGCTCAAAGGATGCAGCCTATTCCCCTCACCTCCGGTATTTGAGGCCGATCAGCCTCCAGGTGGCTTGCTGTCTCCGCACCCCCTCCGGCGGTGTTACGGCTCCTCCATGGTCGCCCAGGAGCCTGCATACGGCCCGCTTCCGCTCTCCAACACGGTGGACGGGTGCAGGCTCAACGATGCACTCAAGGGTTCCTCGCTGGGGGAAGAGCCACGGATGGCGACCGGGGCCTGCACGCCCCTCCTCCACTGCCAAGGCCACTATCCCACGCCGATTACGTTGTCGAGTCAATCTCGGCGACTACTCGCTGAAATCGGCATTGCCACGGTGCAAACGACTCGAGCTGGATTCAGGTGCACGAAACTGCCACTCGTGCCTCTACTCCTTTGGATTTTCATGCAGATTTTTGCCGGAAACGGGTGCGCTCGGTCAGAGCCGCCTCAAGGAGCGGCCATGTTGCTCGGCGGTTGGCCACGCCCCCCACCATGACCATTCTTACTGAAACTAGATCTTGTCCCGCTCCAGACTGAGATCAAATCAGCCGTGCCAACTTGTATCTGGGCTCCAGGATTCATGGCAGAAGATGGCTGTTTTTTCCCAAAATGCGTGGCAAATCACACTATGTACTGAAATCTCCATGGCGCCCGCCTTAAAGTCCTTTCCTCCAGCAGAGAGACGAGGGCCTCCTGCTGGAATTTTCAGTAGGCCTGGTCAAGTAGGATTGTACAATCTCAGAAAAATGCCGGCACTGCTAGAATTTACACTTGTAGGGTTGTCATTTGAGTGATCGAGGACTTCTGACTCCTGACTAATGCAGTTATCTGCCGAATCATAATTGATGGAGAGTCCTAACCGGTCTCAGTGTTCCAGATCTAAAGAAAAGTATTCATTACTTTGCGTAAAGGGTCCGGTCCACAACTGAACAATTCAGGAAGTTGGAAATGTAAGCAGCAATGCTGACTTTTCCAGCATCTAATTGCTTCCATTTTATCGGTGCCCACAGTTCCATTCTGTCATGACAGTGGAAAGCTGATTTGTACATCTTCCTACCTCACTCCCTATCCAGATCTGCTGGCATCTACATCAAACTGGGTCCAGACTTTTGCCAGAGTTTGTGCCATTACAGCCCACCATATTCTTCAGTGCCTCTTGGACACCTGAATGGATGACCCAGCCAGGACCGATCTTTCAAAAAATGTGTCCAGTGGCTGACCCAGCCTCTTCTGTAAATAATGTACCTCCCTCCAAAAGAGATCCCATTTGGTGGCACACAGGTGGTTATGCTCATCCAGGTCCAATGTTTTCTTGTCCCTCCAGCCCACCAGCCACTTATGTGAAAGCAATAAGCCTTCCTCTGCCTTTTACTTGGGCCTGAAAGATAGAGCCTAGTCAATAGAGCTCTACGAGTCCATATGATGATCTCGTGAATCCTCTTCGCTCCATCCTTTTCATTTTCCTCTGTGCCTATTGGTTCAGGATCCTTCCAGGAAGAGTAGTCAAAAATGTTGACTTTGAAATGGTGGTCAGACCTGGTACAATCTTACTCCTGAACAGAGAGACTCTGAGGAAGCTTGCACCTTCCCTGGGGAAAAATGCCTTGCTTAGCTTACCCCAATAGATAAGTTCCATTTTTCCAATGCACTAGGTAGTGTTGAGTGAAAGGATCCCAACCTTTATCTTTGGCCGTTAGTCTCTCTAGACACTGTGTCCCAGAATGTCTTTTGACTGGGTCCTTCTAAGATAAAAATGGAGTTGTACATCTGCCAACCTTTAAGATATGTGCTTTTGATAGCAGACACATCTTGCAGTGACTTTATAATTGTGCCTAAAAATGAGAAAATGCCTGCCTCTTCATGTTTGTCATTGAAAGACATTGCTAGCTAGTGTGCCAGTAGTAGCCTGTAAAAGGATTATATATTAAAAAAAAAAAATCCAAACAGCTGAGAGATTTTCTTTACCCTTTTAGGATCCCCATATTACTGGAGATCTGCACTACAAATGTGTCTGTATACATGGTTGTAAGGCCAGGCCTTGACAAATTGAAAGGGTTGAACATACCAGTGTGGGGAAAAAACATTGCCACTACTTGGGCCACAAGTGTGCCATACATTGCAGGTACAATGCAGAGTTCGAAGTAGGGGTGCATATAGTAGCAACAGTTGGTGGCAGCTTGAGCATTTGTGCAGGTCTGGAGAAAATGTTTCTTTTTTAAAATTTATAAACAAGATTAAATTGCAGGTCGCCGGAGGCCTAAGACAGGGATGTCAATAGTATGGCACCAAGGCTGATTATTAGCATTAACAGCACACAATCAATATCACAGTTAAATGATATTTCAGCAGTGGTCCTCCACGTCAAACCCACAAGGCATTTGTACATGGAAAACATGTTATTGGAAGTCATGGCTTTGTGGAACTGTTTTGCTGTCCTTGTACGTCTTCTGGATTGCACAGTGTGTTTTCCCCAATGAGCTGCTGTGCGAGATCAGAGGCAAACTCAGGTGTCAAAGGGTTACTAAAAAGAGGGTGAGTTGGGGACCTCTCCATCTAGGCTGAGAGACTAATACTGATGATATTTTTATCTACAGTAGAGGACAGACTTTTTTACTTTAACCATATGGGAGGGGTGGGTGCCTACCGACTCGTTTCTTGTAAAAACTTTGGGTTTTCCATTTTGAGTTCCATTACCTCCATGAAGTCGGAGCCATACATTTGGATTGCCTGAATGTGTGCATCTGGAATGGTGCTGCTGTGTTGATACTGGCTCTCCACTCTGTACCTAACTTTGCTAAGCAGCGGTGGAGCTGATTTGCAGGAGCTGGTGAAGAATCGATATCCATCTGCCTTCTGAAAATCTGAACTTATTTGGCTCAAGGGTTAAACCGATTCACAGCCTGCAGACGGCCATCTACTGGAAAGGCCTTCAAAGGAAAGCCTACACAAACTGCCCCTGCCCTTTAGACGAGAGATGTCCAACAGGTACATAGAATCCAAAACACCAAGGACTATTAACTTGTATTTTTTCAAAGCAAAAAGTAACACTTTAAAATTTCAGACTCTAGTTTTGGTCCAACTCATACTGCGAGGTCCTATGCCTACACCAAGAGTTCCCCTATAGGTTTACATCGATCAGTGATCCCAGTATTAAACCAAATTATAGCACTTTGTGCTGTGGAGATGTAATCAATTTTGTGGTACAAACACTGGCCCAGAATTTACTTGCCACTTCTGGTCTTCAATATGTATTTGTTTTAGCACATTAAGGTACCTATCCTTTTCAGGAGTGCTCTCTATGATAAATGGAAACCGCCATAGAGTGGATCAATGAAGTCTATCTGGTGTGTATGCTCTACTGTGTCTACACACAGAGACAAAGACCTGACCCACTTAAGGCCCTGTTATTCAACCATAGAAATTCTTTATAGAGTGTACTCAGGCGAGACAGTGGCTTAACGTCAATGGAAAGGTTGTTCAGCAGCAGGAGTAATTCTAAGTCATCCATCTGGGATCGACGGATGTCTAACCCCAGTGGGGGTTAGGTCAGAAACCAGGCCATGAGCAACGGAGACGTAGCCCCAGTAGAGGCCCTTTTTTGGTACCATGGTAAATGAGGTATAGATTATACCCTTGAGTGCTAGGAAATCAGCAATCCTTACAGTGTATGTGTTGGAGAGCTCCACCTAGAAGTAACAGAAATGCTGCTATGGGAACTTCCAAGGAAGATGCCACAGAAAGATGCCCTTAACCTCGCCGCCCAGTGGGGAAACCTCTCATAGGACAAGAGTGGTCTGCAGACAAATATGTAGCTGGGTCTAAGGCCAATCAAGATGTGGTACAAAGGGTGGATTATCACAGAAGGGGGAAACAAATCCGGTAAAGCAGTGAAAGTAAGCAGTCACATCAGTAAATGCAGAATATATAGACATTCATCATTTTTGCAAGAGGTGCAACTGAAGTTAAGTGAAGAGAAATTGGCCTAGATTTTTCAATAGTCACTTGAGGGCAATAAATCACTGAATGCTCAAATCAGTGGCTTGTGGTAATGGCAATTACCTTGCTGTATCGTGCCTGCAGGTCCTCTTGTAGGTGTCGTATGCTAGTCAGAAATGGCCGATTGGTTGGAGCTTAGGAGGTAGGCCACACTGGGAGAGCATATCTGCTTAAGTTACCAACTACACAGTAAAATGGGCTATTGGTGAAAGAGGCTGTGAATGTTGAACTGTAGGCTATACCCTGCATGCTTTTGGCGAGAAACTGAATGCCAACCTAAAGTATGACTTGTCATTTTTGGTTAGTTAATTCCCTGTCCACAGATTTAAATGCTGTACTTAACCTGTTCTAGAATGAAGCTTGTTCTGGTGATGACTGTGCTACATGTAGAAAGAAGTTTGAACTTCTGCTGTCCATACTGCATCTGATTTGCTTGTGGCGGGGAAGCTTGGACTGCTGCTGGTCCTGTACCTGCTGTGTGGTTCTGGGAAAATTGTACTGCTGATGATATGGTGTAGTAGTTCTGCATGTATTTTTGAAACTTGTGAAAACGTCCATTATAAAAATGCTAGGCTTTGCCTATCCGTTTTTGGTCCTTTCAACAGGGTATTTTTTGCACTAAATTATCCATGTGTAATCTTCAGCTTTGCTCTTAACCCAAAATATTAACCATTAAACTGTTGCAAATGCTCTTTGAACGTTATTTACCTTTTCTCTTTATTTGTACAGAAAGCAATAGACCTCGCTAGCAAAGCAGCGCAGGAAGATAAAGCAAAAAATTACGAAGAAGCCCTACGTTTGTATCAACATGCGGTGCAGTATTTTCTACATGTGGTCAAATGTAAGCAATATTTCTACCATATCAGGTTTGTTTGAGGTATTGTTAGGCCCCTGCGACTCCAAAGCTAAAAATTGTTGACGCTGGTCAAAATATGAAGAACCCGCTAATTTCAGACGAAGGACAATTGAAAGAAATAACTGCACAAATAAAAAGGAAACACTTTCCTTTTTCACAAAAACAAATGAAAGACAAGTCTTATATGTCACAGAACATGTAATCTCCTTTGTTTATATTTGAAGTCTGAACAGAATAATTTCAGACTAACTGAAAATCCACTCCCAGCAACTTTCTTTTCTCCTCTTTCTCAGCCTTCTTCTCTTTTCTGCTATCTTCTGCTTTCTTCGTCTTGCTTCCTCTCCTGTCATCCTCTAGCTTCAACCTGGCTTCTCTTGCTTCCCCTAACCTGTCGCTTCCACCACCCTTGCCCCACCTTCCTGCTCACTACACACACCTTTAAACATGCTCTTATAAAGCACTAGCTATGATTCAGACCTGCACAGAAGACCCTAGAGGCCTGTAGTGCAAAAGTTCAGTTACTTTTCACATATGAAGGTATCAAACCAGGTTATTCAACCTTAAAAAATTGAAGTGCAGGTTACTCAGTGGCAGCAACCTATCCTGAAGAACAGATGTTTTATGTAGTCTAACTGTTCTGTTTTATGTAATTGATCTCCAGACTGCTGATTGGAAATAGTAAATAATATGGTGCAGCTAGCGGAAGTAAAGCATTGCTTATTGAAGGTCAACATCCATCTGCTCGCAAACATAAATGAAAACATTTCTTCATATAGTCGGGCACTTTATAGGATGAGACTGTGGCACATATACGTATACGTTTAAAACCTTCAGAAAAATGCTACGTACAATCCCTCCCAGGAGTCTATTTTTCTCCTTGTTTTCTGCTTCTCTCTAATATGGCAAGCATATATTATATAAGCACTTGGTTATAGTTGTAAATTTTAATGCCCCATGCAAAGCAAACTGTTCTTATCCTGTCTCTCAGTATGCCTCTTCTTCATTGCTTTAGTCTTAAGGGATCATTGCAGTGGTGAAATGTGCTCTGGAATACTGTTGTGCTACCCCCTCTTAACACAGCTTGATCATTAATCACCCAGCGCACGTCTCTCTGTATGCCCCATTTTAGTACAGATTAACCCAGGGATCAGCACTGGCAACAAAAGACTAATATATTTACATAATTATAGAATGTATTTTTTAGGTCGAAGCCTACCAGACGCACAGCTCTCTGGTTTGCTAAAAATACTCGGATATTCAGAAAAGCTTCCCTATGAATGGATTCCACCCGTTGCTTACAATTGGCTTTGTGGTTTGTGACTCACATTTTCTGGCTTTCTATTTGCTGGCTTTATTTGTTTTAGGCTGTCCAGCATGAGTTTGCCCATCCCAAGGAGTAAAGCCTTTTCACACTACCTCTCCTCTTATTTTTCCACAAGTGCTCTGTTCTGTAAACAGGCTTGTAAATTTTTATTCTCATCTTGTCACATTTGCTTTGCATTCAAAGACATAGGTCAAATGTCGGGCTCTGTCTTCCAAGGGAGCTTGGTGTTTGCTTTTCTTCCTCTGACTTAAAAGTGAGGGTTTATGTGACAATCTTGCTGGATACTGGGGCTAGGAAGAATATATCCGAAATGTGAAAAGTTTTGTTAATTCTGAAGTGTGTTGGAAATAAATACTTTAATATGATCAAATCCATACATTAGGTGATGCCATTTCTACACATTATCGTTTGCGCGCTGTGTAGTTTTCTTAGTAAGACTGTGCCTGTGCAAATGTATTGGTCATTCAATTGAAATGTGTTGTATTTAATGGTAGTGTGCTACGACCCCACTCAACTCCTCACTACTCCATGCCACTGCATTCTACTCTGCACCACTCCACTTTACACCACTCTGCACCACTTTGCTCCACTCCTCTCTACACTACACTGCCACTCTACTTTACAGCACTTCACTCTTCGCTGCTGCTTTCTCCATCACTTCAGCCTAGGCCACTCCACTCCAATCCACTGTATGCCATTCTAATCTCCTGCACTTTATTGCACTGCACGCACAACAAATTTACGCCTTTGCACTTTACGCCATGCCACTCTACTCTACACCACTGCACTCTACCCTGCACCACTTCACTCTTCCCTGAAACAATCTACTCTGCGCGACTCTACACTCTGCGCTGCTCTGCCCTATGATGCTCTATTCTGCACTACTGCACTCTATGCCACTGCCCTTTACATCACTCCAGTCTGCACTACTCTGCCACTACACTGTCTGCCACTCTACACTCTACTCCAGTCCACTCTGCCACTTTACTACTCTACACCACTGCACTCCATGCCACTGTACCTTACTATCCACCACTTTAAGCTACGCCACTGCATTCTACTACACTGTATTATGTTGCTGAATTCTATGCCACTATACTCTGCAACACTCTACGTCAGTGCTCTCTACACCAGTCCATTCTACTCTACACCACTGCACTTTATGCCATTCTACACCACTGCACTCTACGCCACTGTACTCTGCAATGCTGCATTCTATGCCTCTCCACTCCACTGCACTCTGCTGCACTCCACTCTACGCCGAGGCACTCTGCAGTACTCTACGCCACTGAACCCTGGAGCACTCCACTCTATGCCACTGCACTCTGCCACTGCACAGCACTATACTCTATGCTCCTCTACTCTGCACTACTGCATTCCATGTCAGTGCGCTCTACGCCACTCCCCACTGCACTCTACTATGCAACACTAATCTACGACACTGCATTGCATGCCGCTGAATTCTATGCAGCTGAACTCTGTGCCACTAGACTCTACGCCACTTTACTCTGCAACACTCTACACCAATGCACATTATAGCAGTCCACTCTACTCTATGGCACTCCACTGGATACAACTTGACTCTATGCCACTCCAATACACAGTACTCTATGCCACTCTACAACACTATGCCTTTCCACTCTGCAACACTCCATGCCACTCTCCTCTATGCTACTAACTTTTAGGCATGCTAAACCGCAGCCACACTGGTGTGAAACCTGGCTAAAACCCATTGCCAAAGGCAATAGCTTTTGCATAGGCGAGACTTTTTTTTTTCCATTCAGTTTTGCATTGGAACACCAATTTCAAAACAGTGGTTCCTTTATTGCAAATCTGCAAGAATTAAACAGCACTCATTCAATCCAGTTTTGTATTAAGTACATGTTAACTGCAAAAAACAAATTTCATATTGCAGCTCCTAAGGATAGTGATCAAAAGGAAAAAAAATAATTAAGCAGTCAACCTCATATAGCACAGGGACGAAAGTTACCCATAAAGCTTCATACATATACTTGGGGAGTCACCTTTTCATTTTGGCTTTTAAAGTTCATCCACAATGGTTTATTGCCCTTTCACTGTGTAAATGCACCTATACACCTTGTGACACAGTGGCCTGCTGCAGAATTTATCATGTAAAAAATGCTTTTTGAGTTCAGGTTCTGTATGTTGTTTTTAATGGCCTGTTATCAAGACAGCGCACTTATTTTACTTCAAATACAAATTACTTGGGAATAAAACTCAATTTATTCTTAATTATTGTAAAATATCTCGCTAATAGAATGCTGAAACACACTAAAATGTATAAAGCAGTGTTGGGCAGAAACATCAATATACTTATGTTTGTGGCCAAACGGGAACAGTGCTGGAAATTGATACTTTCACCTACTTTGGAACTTTTTAGAACAAAAGAACAGCTTTGCATCTTAATGAGCAGAATGCTATTCAGCATGCTTTCTACACGTTTGTGCAATTCAGTGGATCCACCACCAGGTGCTTATACTTAACAGAGAGTAGACCAATTTAATTACTTCTGTTTTAATCTCCCTCTTGTTTTTTCCATCCCTTTTTATCCTTTTTCTTTTTACTTACAAGTGGGAGTTCTTTCTCTAAGATAGTCCACCCTCCCATCTTCTCATTGTGGTGCCTGAACCTTTGTAGGTCACTCTCAGCCATTTTAACCCCTCTCCCAGAATGAGCAACCAGCTATCTTTGGTAGGTGCATGGTAATTCTTCTGGCATATTTTCAAAATAGTGCTTGCTGCATTTTCAAAACTGTCATTGTGGTATGTATAGACTACGCAGATTGCTAATTCTTTGGGTGCTTTAGTGTTTGCCTAGATCTCACTGCTTTATAGGTAACGCGTTTACCAAGAAGTGTCCCTTGCCCCCTACTTCATTTAGATTTCCTGTTTATCTTCCCATTATTTCACTGTTTATCCTCTCCATTATGTACCTGTTTATCTGTAATGGTGTCCTGTCTGTCCTTCTTGCGATTTCATTGAGAGCTTTCTCCTCAGTAGTTCATTCTCCTGACTTCACACTGGAACTTTGGTCTGTTGCTCGTTATGTTTCTCATGCTCGTGGAACCTCGTAAAGCCATATTTAACCCCTTCTCCCAAGGTGTCAAGCCAGGTTGTCCAAGTGAAAGGCCTCCCTGTTCGGGCCGTTTCGGTCCTGGGAGGGCTATAGAATACATTTTAACTTCTTTTAAACACTTTGTATGTCACATACTCCTCTTTTCCATCTACAGCATTACTTTCCTACAGGCACCTACACTGACATATGTACACTTGGTTTTGCAATACCTCTACATGTGGGTTACAACACTATAGTTCCTGAGTGGACTACATAGATCATAAACATTCATAGTATAGACGCGTGGTGGTTTTAGACTCCTGAGCGTGACATAGCTTGTTTTGGGATCTGCAACTTCACTCCTGGAAATACTCCCTAGATTCATACATGTTGGTTGTTAGAACCTGGCTGCACCTTTGGGTTTAATCAAGCTTGCTTCTGGGTGGACTCCATAGATCATTTCAATTGTGGGTTTTGTTTTTGGAAGCTACATATTCAAATGCATCTCTGTTGGCCCTGGGTGGATTTAGATTGTTGTGACTTGGACATTTAGTCTTCACTGATGTACTTAGATGGTTTTAGGAAGCTGTGCCCCTCCCAACCCTCCCCCCTCCCGGTTGGCACTCTTCCACTTTTGGGTGTATTAAACTGATATACATCATTGGCGGTTTGTAGCTCTTCTTTGAAACTGTATGTGTTCACAGTGACCTCTTACAGCCAGACCTGATAGAAACATACTTGGGGCATTTGAAACTGCACCTAATCTTCGCCCATAAAGTAAGCCACATTATAGGTGACTCCTGGAAGCTGAGCTCTCACTGCTCCAGTGTGGACACCACACTTCCCATTACAGTGAACAGCCTTTTCCTTAGTAATTAAGCGTTACAAATAGTTCACAGAAGTTATGAGTCTGTTGCCCAACAGGAAGTCTACAACCCACATAAGTAAAGGATAACTCCTTCCGATTGACCAGTAAACTACAATACATAGTTCCTGAGCTCATGTCATCCTAGAACTGATGCCATATAACTACAACAAGTAATCTGGAGATCCCCAAATGAATACACACCCACAATATAGGTGTTCCCTGCAAGCTGAGCTCCTGCCCCTCCAAATGGATTCCACATTTCTGAACCATCAACTCAATCTATACTAATGTGCTCAATACACCGCTCCTGCTCTTCATCAGCATACAGTACTGCCAGCTCTTGGAGGCTGAACGCTGTCTGAATGCAACCTTCAGCAATCATGTCTTTGTCTAGAACCGAACTTCTTCAGAAACCTTAACGTCACACCTACTGTGACTTTTCTCGCCTACTTTTATCTTTCCACACACCACCTCCCTCACTTCCTTTCCTACTTGACCTTCACACCCACTACACCACCTATGGCTTGTAAATGCAGACAGAAAATCTGATATTTTCCTTTCTGTATATTTTTCAACATGGATAAAATGTCTTTTTGAGTACACCGGAGTACAATCATGCCTGCCAAGACTATAGCTGGGCAGATTGAAGGGTAGTGGAGTTAAAAAGTGCATGATGTTGTCTATTGCTGCTGAAACAGCTGCAGATGTGCACGTTTCTACTACACTGCTCATGTTTTCTCATTAGTGTATCAGATCATATATGTTTATGTATAGCATTAAAACCCATTAGCCCTTCAAGTACTCTTCATCACTATCCTTTCTTGCCCTTCCTTCACCCTTTTCTACTCCTCTCTCCCCTAGCCTTTTTCTCAATCTTTGCTTCTAAAGTCTTATGCACTTCCACCATGCTTTCTTATCTATCCTCGCCTCTTACTGCCCCGCTCCGCAAACCTTTAGGCAGTATTCTCTATCAGCCCATTTTGCTGTCCCTCCATTGCTTTGTCCATGTCTCTCGTAGTGAGTCTATAACCGCCTGTAATCAATTTATTTCCTCTTTTAATTTGTAGACCTGCCTCCTTTTCACACCCTCGCGTACATGTTCATGCTTAAGTGCACTTTAGGCCCTCCAACTTCTCGAAGGTGGTACCTCTTCTTCTTCAGCCACTTTAATTGTTTCCTTCTGCTCCCCCTTTCTTCAGACCTATATTCCCCTCTACTCACCTGCATTTAACCTCCCCCACTTAACCGTACAACTAACTCCTTCCACACCATATCCATCCTTCTATCTTTTCACTTATTCCCAACACTGTAGATTAATGAGCTTTCTCCAGTGACAAATGGCCCAATTTCTTCTGCCCTTTCTCCCCGCCAACCTTCTACTCCTCACTATTTTTCCCCATCTTACATCTGTCCCCCACTTGCCACCTCTTTTATCCTCTTAAACCAACAATCAATTAAAAAAGTATGCACATTGATGGATTGATTTAAGACTTTACCTTTAACCTGCTGTTCATCACATAAACCTAGCTAAAGAATGATGCATGACCCACCGTCCATGGAACTATACCCCGGTTATAAAGTACTGTGAGGAAAGTGGTTTATTGTATGGTGTGGTTGTGAGACCCCACTGTGTAATTAACTCGCCACCAGTACTGGGTCCAGTCATATTTGTTTGAAAAACCTGAGCTCAACCCTAAATAGCTGTGGCTCTGAGCAGTCAGGCTTTATCAAAGGAACAAGTACAAAGCATTAAGAAGTACCAAAACAGTCAAATAAGATAGAAACTGGACACACCAAAAAATCCGACACCAATTTATAAAAATACATTGTATTTTTATTTTCAAATAGACACCACCAGAGGTATGAATTTTTAAAGGAAGAATAAATCGCTGCTTTTTTATTCGACGCAATAAACCCTTGTAATGGACGGCGCTTGTGGTCAAACTTTACAAAACTTCTAAAGTTGTAAATTGCTCCTCTGGGCGACCAACTCTGGCAGAGAGTAAGTCACAGGAGCCAAAGAGGATTGGTTGGACAGTTAACTCGCAGTCAAAGCAGTCTCCAGTCCAGTTGAGATTCTATACGTGAACCATCAAAGACTGTAATAGAGTGGTCATGATTGAAGGGATGCTGGATGCTGAAGGATGCTGATCCCATGACGGGTGTCTTCTTGGGGCAACTCCTCGGGCCACGGTCATGATGTGCCACAAGAGTAGATGTCCTTCGTAGTCCGGCTGAAGTTCAGCCAAACACCAGTTGCCCCATGTTTACTGGTCTCTGATTACAGCTAAACAGGTGGTTCCCTTTAACTGATAAACTTCTGTCATGGGCAACCAAACTGCACTTCGACTCTGGATCAAGCAGATTCAGGTGCAACTTTTGAGGGTTGGGACTCCGTGTTCCAGACTGCACGATTGTTGGTGACAGTCGGGCATTCTTGGCTACCACACTTTTGTGGCCCTGTAGCTGTAAAAGGAAGTGAGCCAACGGACTCATGGAGTCACTCCTTCTGTCTGAGGCTAGGAGACGACTTTTCCTTGAGCAGGGCACCACAGGCCCAGTCCTTTCTTTGCTTGCCCAAGGAGCAGCAGGTGCAGTCCAGTCTTGGTGCAGCCTCTCTTTGCTGGGTCCAGGGAATAAAAGAAGGTGAGTCCTCCTTCTGTTCACTCTTCAGTACAGATGTGATCTAAGGTCTGCATGACACAAGAGCCACTTTTATGCCCAGGTTGTGCCCTGGGGGGGGGGGGGTGACGACTACAAGCCAATGAACTAGCAGGTCCCCTCCTGCCTTGTGACAACTTCCTGCGAAGTGTGGCATCCATCTAGCCCAATATGCCCTATTCTACCCACTTCCAAAATGGCTGAACTCTTCTCCTGGTGTGTGAAGGTCCCTAGCCCACTCTAGCGGTATGGCTATCTGGGGGCTACTGGCCCATTTTAAAAATGGTTTGGCAACTGTTTTCCTCTATCTGTCCCTGAGGCCAACTTATCTGAAAGAATAAAAGAGAAGCCCCATTCGTGTGTCCACCATTTGCACTGGAAGAGGGGAGAGGAAATGGTCTCAGAAAGAAGACTATATCTAAAGCCACCATTAGTTGCGCCCTAGATGCTGCAGAAAAACCTTCACAGGGGGTCAACACCAGCGTACATATTTGATGACCTGCCTGGCTCTGTATTTCATGGTTCAAGCCATAGGTACAAGGGCATCTCTTTAACCTGCTCTTCGATAGAGAACATCTGTTTGGGCCATAATTTAGCATAATACTGGAGAAAATAAAGAACACCGACATTGCCAAATCCATGGGTGCCCTTCAGACCCTGGCTTCCACAAGCTCCTTTTTTGGCAGCAGCAGACCAGAGGAGGTTTCATGGCTTCCTCCCCTGATGCTGCCCCCTTACACCAGAGGTAACAACACTCTTAACACCAGCAGGCAACAAATGTCAGAGCTCAACACTAACTGGCAGGAGTTGCAAAGCATGTGAATATACAGCACAGGCTACTTGCTGCAAACAGATGCATACAGGGTAAGTAATATTTACCTTAGTCATTCATTGTCTAAGGGAGATTGCAGTGTGTAGATGTATTTGTGTATTTAATAGCCCAAAATGAAAATAGTGAAGAAAAGCTTTAGAAATAAAAAAAGTTATTGCTACCCTTTGCTCTTAGAGTGACTTAAGCTATGAAACTAGTGCCTTGAGCATTGCTTCCATACTTGGAGCTTTGACAAATATAATAGTTGGATGAACGCTTTCTAAACTTTAAAGTATTTAATACAGTTGACTTGTTTTGAGAAATGGAGTGTTGTAATTACATTACTATTCTCTGTAGTGACTGATGCTTACAGTGAATTATTCAACCTAAACCATGGGGCTTGAAAAGCCTAGCATATTCACAGAAGTTATTCATTTGTGAAAATCTTGGTTGTACTTTAATGTTTTTGAGAAATTCTAATAATACTTTGTGTGCATGTGTTCTCGTTTTCCTTCTTTAGATGAAGCACAAGGTGATAAAGCAAAACACAGCATCAGAAGCAAGTGTACAGAATACCTGGATAGAGCAGAAAAACTTAAAGAATATCTGAAAAAACAAGAAAAGAACAAATCCAAGCCAATAAAAGAAGGACCACCAGCTTCAGACGATAAAGGGTTTGTATCCTCTCTGACATGGGAGCATTTTACATTGCCCTTGCATCTTTGTCTCGTTTATTTAGTTGTAAGTTGTGCCATTGATGAGTCCTAGCTCGATGCACCACCTTCTCTCCATTGGGCCACGAGTGACCTGTCGAGAGGTGCAGAGACAGTGTGAGCCGAAGTAGGCACAGATAGAGAATGTGAGCTGAGGGAGGCTCGGAGAGGAGGTGAGGGAGGGACTGAGAGTGAGTGTGTTTGGGGGAGTTTCAGAGAGAGAGACAACATGTGAGACAAGAAGGGGCAGAGGGAGAGAGTGAGAGCCAAGGAAGGGGGAGAGAGAGATTGAGCCAAGTCAGGTGCAGGGCAAGAGTGTAAGCCAATAGAGCTGCAGAAGGGAAAGAAGCACCAGTATAGTGTGACACTGACAAACTAAGAGAGGCATGCGCTGGGAGCTGACATCAAGAGAGAGAGAGGGTCATGGCTAACAGAGGGGAGCTTAAGATGCTTGGTTCGTCTAGCTCATGTAATCAGATTTGGATGTTTAGAGACATGTGGTTGGTTGATAAAAAGCTTGTATTTATTTATTTTTCGTCATCTGGAATTTGCAAGTTTGGGGAAACCTTTGTTTGAATTTGGATATACAGTGAGTGTTGGACATATGGACATCTACGTACCAGGCCCGACTGTAGACTCTGCACAGCTGAGATTGCATGTACTGGTGATTAGGCGCAGCCCTATCGGCAGGTCAGGGCTAACCACTCTTGTGCAGCCGGACTCCGTGCTAACCCGTGTTGGCCGCATGGTTGGAAAGGTGCAGGGCCAGGCACTCAGCCATGGGAGTTTGATGCACGAAGATTGCACAGTGAGGGGGCTCAAGACGTGTGTGCATCTAACCATGGTGGTACATAAATGAAGACAAACAGAACTATGCATTGGAGATAAGCAGGTGGAATAAAATTGAGAAAAAAGAAAGAATGGATTGAAAAGTTACTTGAAAGTACATTTTATAAGCGTAATTGTATTACAGGCTGGCCCTGCAAGAAAACTTGCAAGAGTCATTTTTTATTCATTTGGCGTGGGTCTCTAAGGAGCTCTTAGGAAGAGAAGGGCAGAGTAAAGTGGTGGGCCCAAAAACCAAAAAGTGAGAGTGGGCAAAAAATACAAAAATTAAACAGCTCAAACACAAATTAAACAAAAAGATACTGGTAAAAATCTGAAGACAAAAACAGATTGTGAGGCCAGTAGTGCACCACAACTGCACTATTAATACTGCAGTCTGAATTCTGAGTTTGACATACCATCTGACCACAACCCTTGGGTTATCGTGGGTCATGGTCATTCTTTACCTGCACATTGTTAGAAGTAGGTACATTGACAGGAGGTGGCATGGCATGGCTGCAGTGAGTGTAGCCTGGCTCATTTTGTAGGGTGGGGTGAGCTGTGCCTGTTTTTAAGGTGGTTCACCTGTGTATGTTGGGGGATTAGTTGCCTGCCAGAACACTGCAAGAAATTAAGACATTATAATAGTAACAAACATCTTGTAAAGTGAAAACACACTGGCTAGAGAAACAAAAGCCAGGATCTGAGTAGTGCATGACACTAGTGCGTATAATTTCACAGCATACCATAAATGATGACTTGGGGCCTCATTTAGATCTTGGCGGACGGGTTACTCCGTCACAGCTGTGACGGATATCCCGTCTGCCGGAATATAAATCCCATTATATCCTATGGGATTTATATTTCGTCGGACAGGATATCCATCACCGTTGTGACGGAGTAACCCGCCCGCCAAGATCTAAATCAGCCCCTCGGTTTTAAAAATTTTGCAGTGGAAACTTAAGGCCTAATTTAGAGTTTAATAGATGGGTTACTGCATCACAAACGTGATGAATATCCCATCCTCTGTATTACAATTGTATTTTATCCAATGGCACTTGTAATATCAGAATATCATGGACTTCGTTTTGCCCCCTCTGAGGCCAGGGGCTGCAAAGGAAGTGCCAGGAGTAGCAGGGAGCAAGCTAGAGGTCACAGCCGAGACCCCTGACTATCCCCAAATGACGTCCATGCATATTATCTGTCACGTTTGTGGCATGGGGTAGAAATGGGAAAGGGAAAGGAAAATAAAAAAACCAACATGGAAGAGCTTTGCATTCTTTGTAGACTGTTGGCTAATGCTAATCTTTTTGTGGTTCGCGGTTTAACAGGAAACTATAGAAGGATAGATCACCTCAGCTGCCCTTTGTTGGCATTGCACTTTAAACCAGAATATCTCTGCACATATCTCAATGAAGCATACACCACATTGTCCTTCAAATGTAGTGGTTCACAGGGTGCGCCACATTACTATAGGTGAAAGAGTGAAAAATGGATCATAGTTTTCTGACAAATTAGATTAGGTTGACTTTATACGGAAAAATCTTGAAGTTAACTTCCAAGGATTTAGGTGCAGTTCCAAAGTTACATCCTCTTCAGTGAATTTAGGGTAGATATAGTTTGCTTTTTATTGGTGATGTGCAAATTGATCATGTTTTTTGTTTACTTGCCAATTTCTAATCATTAGTCATGAAGTTCAGATACAATCAAACCATGATACATTGCTATCAGACGAAAAAAGGAGGAAGTAAATCTCACTTTTTGTGAGACCCTTGCTGATCCTTTTCAACATCTTCAAGTCGAACATCTTGACCATGCCTGTGCTTAATTTTCCTTGAACTGGACCAATGTCTTGTTCCTTAATGTGTTTCTGGGTTAATTGATTTTCACTTTTTGGACTGCCGTTAGGAGTCTATTTGTCTTGTTTGATTTAAAGGCCCCAAGTTTTTCATTGGGGAACGGTGGCATATGCTTGCACAGTTTTAGCAGTTTATGACTTCATGATGATTGCAGGCATGCAACATTTAGGTGTTGTATTCAACAGCTGACTGCAAGAGGTGAGACTCAGTGGGGCCTTTCATTTTAACCTCGCTTAGACTTAAACTATGAATTGACCTCTGAAGGAAGGAACTCCGAAGTTCATAATTAAGTAGACCGTCATAAATTAAGCAGTAGTAACTCTTCTTTGTTCCCTGGAAATTGTATAGCATAGAATCCACAATATTTGTTGTGTAAATCATAATTAAACTTGTGTCCCTGTTTAATTAGAAATGAAAGTGATGGAGAAGGAGAGTCTGGTGACCCTGAAAAGAAGAAATTAAAGAATCAACTTCAAGGTAGCCACCTTTCATATTTCTCTCCAAGCAAAACAACTGAATTTGTTATGCATCTGTGTACTTTATTCATGTGTATTTAAGGTATCCATTTTGTTTTTACTGTGGCAAGCCAGCTTGGAAAGTGGGCTGGTGTGCTAGGGTCGCTGTAATTTCTACAGCAGCCACTGAGGTGTATTTCTCAAAGTTTGATGCAAGTATTTAACTAATCAGACCAGCAGTAGGAAAAATAAGAGTGCTCCTTATTTGCAGTGTTGTTGATGTCTTCAGTTAAGAGTGAACAACGGACCAGCATTTGCTTTATTTGTTTAAGAAATAGGCATTTGTGGTACTGTTATGCAAAGATTTCAGTTTTTAATAAAAACAGCAGGGGCCTTGTAACAGACTTGTTAAAGAATGGAAGATGGTTGGGGAAAGTTCAAAACAAAATATAACTCACGTCCTACGTATATTATTGTCTTTCTGATTTATAGGTTTTCACTGCACATTCCTCACCTTATGAATATCCCTAAGGGGATAGACTCTGTCAGATGTTCCATGCAACTCCACTCCTGCAGAAAGTGATGACTGATATATATATAGGGCGCAACCGGGTACGCGTTCCTATTTTTTGTACCGTACTGACATGGAACTGGAGACTCTCCTCAGTTTTCACAGACTTCTTCAAAGATTATAGTGACAATATGCCACAACATCTGCATGCAGTGCATGCGATTTGGCCATGATCTCTCAATGTGTGACTCCTGTGCCTCCATGCACCCAAAGCCAACAGTTTGTGAAGTTAAGCCATCCTTGACTTGGGTCTATAAAGAGATGCCCACCCCTCCTCTAAATAGTTCCATGCCTCTCCAGTTACCCTCAAATTATTGGGGTCACACTGGATAGTTTTGTAAGCCTTTAAAGGAATCTGTGACCTTTTTTTCAGAGAAAGGGAAAATTGCCGGTGTCTCCGACTCCTCCCCTATAGAGTGCTGCTCATGTAGGTGAGTGTGTTGTGTCGTTCCTACTAATCTGTAGGAGCTGCGCATTAACTAAGGGCTTGGTGTCCAGGTTGATTCCAGACACCCCCGCAGGATTAGTTGGCCTATAGACCAGCTAGCTTACAGTGCTATCGTAAGCCCCCCAAACCCTCCTAACCTACCAGTGAGCGAATGGTTTTCTAGCAACCACTGAACATGAGAACCCTCATCCCTCAGGGATCGTTGAAACAGTACAGAACCTTTCGCTCAGTCACTCGTGCTCACTTATTCTCAGAGAAATAAACAGAGATTACACAGGGGGATGTTTTCAATAATATTTATTGAACCAACGTTATTCTTGCATAAAATACGTGTGCTGCAATGATTAGTAGACCGAAACAGATAAACATGATTACAAGCACCAAAAGCGTGAATAGGAGATGGAGTTCTACCATGGTGCTAAAACAATGTTTATATGCAGGCATATAAAACAAGGCAGTAATCTAGTGTACTCCTACTATGTAAGCCCTACTCTAAGTGTGCTTAGTGTGTGTAGGTGTAGAGCCAAGAATCCCCTCGAGGGACGATCCAACCCCATTACCTGATGGGATAGAGTGAAGGACCCCGTCTTAGTCACAAACTGGACACCCCTCACAAGATGTCAGACCGCTAAAAATAGGGCCCTGAGGTGAGCAATTTTTTATTTTTTTAAATTAAAATTGTATCCCAAGCAGGTGAACCCAAGAATTGTGATTCACCCTAGACAAGTGTTCCATTAATTCATCATCCGATAGATGTCATCTACTTAGGACAATGCCACCTCATCAAAATTTTGAAGTAACTTTGTTACCCTGGCTGAAAACAACCCGGGGCTATTCTTATACCCCTGGGGTAATCGACAAAACTGGCTTTAAGAGAGCCTAGCACTGAGAATGCTGTCAAATATCTGCTCCCATGCACTATATTTTGGCAGAAAAATCCATTTGAGATGTCTAGTGTTATGTATTTTTTCCACACAATGTTATTCATGTGCGTCACTGTGTCCATTTTGTACGGCAAATGTGCATGTGGATGCGTTTAAATGTCTATAATCTAAGACTAGACAAAATGAATTATCAGGTTTCATTACAGGAAACCAGGGATTATTAATGGGTGAGGTGCAATTATCTATCACACCCTGGTATTCAAGTTGATCTAAAATCTCCCGACTTGTTTCTCTGCCTAATGCTTTATTGGGTATTGTCTCTGTGGTTGAGGAATTTAATTTAATGGGATCTCGTGATGGGACTCATCATCCCAACCAGCATGATTGCTGTAAAGTTCAGGAGCTAATGCTAACGCCCACTCCTGCATGTATGAATTTGTTTAACTGATTCTGGTACGAGGTCGGAGAAAGCAGGTAAAATGACTTATTTTCCCATTTGGCAATCCATTACGAACTTAGGTGGCCAATCCTTTTCGGCCAAAAGAATGTCGCTACCATAGGTCAGGTTCTCCCAAAATAGACCCTTTACTTGTCTGGGTATGTCCCCTTCCATTTGGAGCGTTATTTCGTATAAATGATGTGGGACACTTACCCTTGTATCCTGATACAAGGGTCCTGACTTTCCACTGTGATCTGCTCATTCAGCGCTGAAACCCCCAGATAATCCATCAGGTTCAGGCGAGATATTGTGACTTCTGCCGCGCTGTCCATTCTCGGTTCAGTAGCAGAGTCCTCAGTAGCCTGGGCATTTCAAATTTTAATCCCCGCTACCTTCTTCTTTTTAAATTGAGGTTTTGAAGTCTTTTGTTTGTCTTCCTGGTTAATGATGTAGTCCAAAGTGCGATATCTCCCTTTTTGGCTTGACTTGCTCTTCCGATCTGTACTGTGACCGTCCGTCTCTCTCTGAGCGCTTTTCGGATGTCTCCTGAAAGGAACGCGATAAACATGCATCAGTATCCTGATACATGTTAGGTTTTCGAATATTGTCACAGTTTCTCAGATTGTATTTTCTTTCGGTGTGTTCCTGTTGAGAAGACCCACCCCGTGACTGTTTTGTTTTGTTTATTTTTTTGTTTATTATCCCATTTCTTCTTTGAAGAATCGGGTGCTTGCTTAGAGTTATCCTTTTCAGATTAGCTCTTAACTATTGGTTTACCAGGTCTGGCTCCCAGATTATCTCTACCAAGCGAAGCATATGTATCTTCGATAATCTTAGGCAATTCTCGCTCTTTCTGTGCCTGAGTTAATTCTCTCAGGCGTTGGCGTATAGCCACTGCTGCTACCTCCCCTTTTGTTACTCAACATAACGGCTGATACCTGGGCAAAATTTCCCATCAGTTTCATCCCCAGACCTAAGGCATGCTGTGCCCCGTACTCATTCTGAATCTGTTTCAGTACATCTGGTATGACTGCTATTGAAGGGGTACCATGTGTTCTGGTATATATGGCAGTGAAGATTGTACTCCATGTGACACAATGTTCTATCGGGGGAGCCATACCCTTTGGCAAGCAAAATGTCAGTAGTTCTGTGTGTTCGAGGCATGTGTGCTTTAGATACACATGTTTTGCATACTCCTGCCATCTAGCGTTGGGTCCGGATGTTTGCAAGTTGTTTTTCTTCGAAGAAGTCTTTCCAATCACAAGGTAAGGTGACTCCTCCTTTCGGTGATAGTGCACATGGGCATCGACTCATTATTAAATTGTTTTTTCTGCCATCGGGTTCAGACGTGTATTGCTGTGCTCCGGCTTGAAACAGTTCTTAGGGTTCCCCTCGGTGCACAATCCACTCTACCCTAGACTGTATTGTTCTCGAACGTGTTTCCCTGTTCTACGGTTATTGAATCGATCAAGAAACACTCTATCTTCCGTCGGACACATCGGGGCGGCCCTTGGGCCTAGCCGCGTCGGTCTACCCTTCTGCCAATGGAACAAACTCCATTCCAATTCTGTCCTCGGTGCTGCGCCAAGTACCCTCGCACCGATCTACATCAAGTTTGTAACTTGTGCTTCTCACCGGAGCACAAGGTAAAAGACTGCGACGCCTGCAAGTCGTTTCAGTCGAAGAGAAACCTCTGCGATCGTTGGGCTCGACGATAAGAAATGCAAAACCAAAACATTCAACACACTCCGGATATCTTAGGAGAAGATCCGAGCATGAAGACGTCGACGCGTCGGCTGCAGAAGACGAGGCCATCTCTGTTGCAGAGTTGGATTCTGAACTTGATGCCGAAGACGTGCGTCCGGGACAGGGTGCTGTGAGTACTGAAGACCCCTTGCCCCCAAACATTTTCCCAAAAAACATAAGGCTATGGCACCACCTCTGCCTTCGGGCCAAGGTCGGCACCGAGTCAATGTTTCTGACGCCCCGCCTCCTGGCTCACACCAAAACAAACCATCAAGCCTTCCGGCTTGGGATCGAGTCGGCCGAAATCATCTTCGAATCTGAAACCCTCCGGTTCCAAAGACAGATCTGGTTCGAAGCCGAAACACTCTGGTGCCAAGGGCAAATCTGGTTCGGAGCCGAAACCCTCCGCTCCGAAACCAAAACATGCTTCGGAGCTAAAACCTTCTGCTCACAAAATCAAAACTATTTCGGCGCCAATATCAAAGGACCGCCTCTCTGAGCCTCCTGAACCAATTTTAGACATTCTCAAGGCTAAATTAGATCCTAAACAGAAGAAGCTTTATATCCATCCTGATACAGGACATATTTCTGCCAAAACACCAGTCAAACACAAACTTCCTTCAGAGGACCCTGCAGATAAAATTCTTCTGACAAGAGAAATAAGCACATGGCTACTAGCCCTGCTTATCCTGGCCCTCAATCCCCTCCACCTCCACATTCGCCAGAGTTACCAATTCAAGATCCCTTATACATAACACCTCCGGGATCTCCACATACACAGCCTCAAGGGGATGATACTGATGAAGACGACACTCATTTGCCTGTAGACCAATGGAATGATTACACCATTAACCCTTCAGGGGCTACAGACCCAGGCAATTACCCCGCAAAGCTATCACCACCAGATGATAACAGCTTATCAAGAACTTATTGCTAGAGCAGCAGAGTATCATGGGGTGACCTTACATAAAGAGTCCTTAGCAGAAGACTTTTTATTTTAAACCCTTGTGTCCACACACTAGCCAAGTCAAACACTCCCTATTGTAAAGGGCATGACGAGGCATGCAGATGACATCTTCAAAGGCCCTGTGCGAGCACGTATTTTAACTCCCAGAGTCGATAAATATAAACCTTCTCCATCTGATCCTGTGTTCATCAGAGGACAATTGTCTCTCTATTCCCTAGTGGTGTCCAATGATCGCAAAAGCTAATTCACAAACATCTGGTGATGCACCTCCCCCAGACAAGGAATCTAAGCTTATAGATGCCTCAGGGAAGCAAGGTGTCTATGGCAAGCCGCTAACCAGTGGCGCATCGCAAACGCACAGGGCCTACTAGCTAGGTTTGACAGGGCACACTGGGATGAGATGGAGCAACTGCTCCAATATCTCCCATACGAACACAAAAGCAAAGCACAAGAGTTAGTTCAAGAAGGCAAACTTATTTCTAACTTGTCTATTAGATATGCTTTAGATGCCGCTGACACCACGGCTAGAGCAATAAATACCAGCATTCCCCTCATAAGGCATGCATGGCTTAATCTATTTTAAACACCCCTTTTGACAAAAAACACCTGTTTGCTGCTGGGTCCTGATTGTCACCCCCCTGTTTCAGAAGCATACAAATCTTTCCTTCCCGCATGGTTGGGGGGGAAGTATTCCCCGTTCAAAGGCCTCCTCAATTACCTGTTACAGAGGTTGGGCCAGCTCGTCAAGTGGCAACTGTGCCTCCAGCTCCTTAATCCCCTCCGGCAAGAGGCATGTCTGCGCCAGTCCCTGCAGAAAGGGGGCATCCAATCTACAATAGAGGTAAATTAACCCCAGACTCCCTAGTCGTGTCTAATGCGAGGAAAAGAGCCAACTCCCAAACATTAGGAGAGGCGCCACCTCCGGACAAGGAATCTAAACTAATAGATACTTCTGGAAAACGGGTAGCTGCCTAAGCATCTAATCATTTGCGCATAGCTAAAAGCTAGGCTCTATTAGCTAGATACAATAGGACCCATTAGGGCTTTTACAAACAACCACATGTTGTGGGTCCTTTTCAGAGGCCTACCTATAAGCAATGTGCAAGATCCGCCTCCTCTGACACCGGGGCAGTATATAACAAGCATTCAGCAATGCAATAGGTCTCGCATTACTGAATGTTTGCGCAATTGGCATTGCAAATAATGCATAATGATTTGATCTGAGCTGTGTATCACCAAAATTCGTACTTCTAATGTATGGTGGAATAATCAACAACATGGAAATGGTTTGTATGACATTTATTAATGGTCCTAAATATCCACATTCCAGCACAGCACAAATATGCAATATTATTGGTTATTTTCAGGCTCACAAAATCACGCAACCACACCAATACATGAAACACCAACCAACTACAGAGTATGTTAAACAGAAAGCCAATCATGCACTGTACACAGTCCGGGTAGGTCATGGTTGTCACTGCTTGCTAACAAGACCTGCTGACTCCAGTTAGCGCACACTCACAACACCATGGCAGACAGTGTGCAAGCCAAATATTGTAGATACCACCAAGCTTTTTGGAAAGCACTCAGGCCACACCCATCAAACCGTATAATTAGCAATGAGCAGCATACACCAAATGTAAACAATAACACAAATATGCTACGACACCTTATAAACCAAATTAAATTTTGATCTGGAATGAAACCCTCAAAACCAGGTTTGTAAAGAAGCAGACTGTTAGTGCTAGGAGGCCATACCAATGGCAGCACACACGCTATAAGAATATAAGCAACATAACTGTTATTACGCAGGTAGTGGACCATGTCCACACACGAATCACACCCAAAGAGGGTGTGTATTCTTACACAAAGTCCAGACAGTGAAACTTAGAGCACACTGACTTCTACAAAGTGAGAAGGCAGTAACACAGCAAAATTATTAAATGAAATGAGTGCAGAGTACTCTTAAACGTACTATACTTTCAATGTAACATCACATTCACAGCCAGTCACTTTCACTGTCTATCTGGAAACCGAGAAACTCAAAGGAACAGACAGTGACACTCTGCGTAGTGATTGTGACACACACAGGGTAAAAATAGTAACACGCAGAGAATAAAGACTACGAAACACAAATGGAAGCCTACGCTAAAACCTCATTTATAACAAGTAACATACAGGGTGTATATAATGACATACAAAACATCTCACAGGTTAAAGAATATCAAATCCGTAGTCTGAACAGCAGTTACACATATACAGATAAACAATATGTGCAGAGAGCCTCCGTATGCATGCACATACTGCCAAAGATATGGTGTAAGTATCACGATTTGGGTGGCCAGAGGACTCTATGTCAGCCGGACAACAGATTTTCAGTACGATGATTTAATTAAACAGATTGGTGCATTGTGGCTAGGAGATGATTGGTAACATACCTGGAAGAAATTACTGGTTAAATTAAAATCCGTGACTGGAGAACTGATAGTACACATAGCGTTATAATGATACCTGCAAAGCACTTACCGTGCCACACACAAGGTGGTGATAGTGACACAAGCACTTGGCACATCTACTGAGTGCACAGTGTTCACATCATATACACGGAGGATGAACACCAACACATTCAATGCAAGGCAGTAACACCCAGGGTACATACATATAGGAGTCCAATACAAAGACACGCACAGGATGGAATAACACACCTGCTATTACAAACACATCGGATGCACACACTGAAACATCCAAATTGTACACCATCCACGCACTTTGTCGAAAATTAACAAAATAACTGTCGCTGACATTATCTATGAGGGCGCAACTGTCAGCAAATTCAAGTTAAATGTACATGAACGCAGTCACAGATATTATGCGAAAAACAATGTGCACATGTGAAGATATACAATCATTTTCATGCAATCTTACAGATATTTCTAACTTGTGCCAAAGAAAACTCACAAGCCTAGGTTTTTATAGAAAATGACAGTCACAAAACCCAATTTAGCCATCCTTTTAAACTGCTGACCCGGTGTGCGCTTAGTAAATGGTATGATCTTCAATATTTTTTTTCTTTAAAAACAAACTGTTGCCTATTATAATTAGAAAATACCTGCCATTAAGTTCTAGAAAAAGCAGTAATTGCGTCTTCCGGATGGAGGTGAAGAGCGAGTCCAGAGGAAGTCATGGACAGCAGAGAAGATATTCTGGGAAAGAGAAGAGGCCCCGGCCCTTCACAGCATAAACACCATATGAACACAGGATGCTTGGCCTTGAAGGGGTGGTGTTGTGGGAGGTGGGAGGGGTGAGGGGAGGCACAGGGTTATTAAGGGAAGGCAAGGGGCCTGCGAGCAGTGTTGTGGAAGGGGTGAGGGAGAGGCACAGGGAGATAAAGCGATGGACCGAAGTTTCAACTAATAAGTAACTGTAAAAAAATTTGTTGGTGGGACGTAAAGCAGCATCAAAGTTAAAGAAGACGTGTGTTGTTGCAGGCTGGAGTAAACACGACATGAACGTTGTAAAAAACACGCTCTCGAAGAGTGCTTAGCGTTGATAAACACAAGATGAAGTGAGAGTTGTAAAACACTCTCACGATCAGTAAACAAAGAAACAAGATTAAATGTGGTCACTGCAGTGCAAATGAAGCTTAAATTAAATGAGAAAACGAGCAGTGGCCTTGGAGGGGTGGTGTTGTGGGAGGGGTGAGGGGGAGGCCGGGGAGATAAATCGACAGACCTGTTTACTTGTGCAATGAAACTTTGAACAGTTAAAGAGGCAGGCCAACTAAAAAAAAGAGTTCTCCAAGTATAAATAACCTGTACAGTAAGAACACATGTAAGAGGGCCAGTCCTTATGAGAGGATACAAAATTCCAAAAGGAGGGACTTCTTAGTGTATTCATCAATGAAGAGCCAGCATTTCTAAAGGACAGCAACAGGAACCAATGAAAAAGATGGGTGATTTTTCAAGCCCATATCCTAGATACTCAATGTCTCGAAGAGACTGCGCAAGCGCTGCCTAGGCGAGACCTAAAAATCGGGGACAAACCTCTAGCCCAAACACATTTTATAGAGAAATTTTTTAAGGGAAGAGGTCAGGGAAACCATACCTGCTGTAACAATAAACAATGACTTCTTTAACATTCCCCCAGACCACTTAACACCTGTCGGGTTCATCTTCAAAAATATCTACCAATCTGGAATTCAATCACAACAGATCGATGCGTGTTGGATATTATCCAATTATCCAAAATGGCAACTGTCTGGAATTAGTTACAACTCCTCCAAATATCCCACCTCGCAAACATACACAATCAATACTACATCAAATTCATCTTCAACAGGAAATAGCAGCTCTATTACAGCAAGCATTGGCATAGCCAATAGGTCTCACCTTTGGGACCTTATAAGTGTTTAGCCAGTGCTATTGGCTTTGCCAATGTCTTTAAGGAATGGTGTAGAGGAGTGAGGCTGCTGTGCAGCATGTTGAAAAGTTACCTGTGTGCATCGTGGTAGCTTGTAGAAGCGGGGCATTAACAATGGAAAGGAAATCGATTATTAGAGAATGTTGAAATGTGGAGCACTGACATTTATGCATTATGAGCTTGGGGATTGTACATTGGAGACTGTGCTGTGGTACGTGGGAGAATGAACCCTGTGATTAAGAAATTAACTGTATCCCTGAGAGGCAGGAGGACCCTGCTCCAAAGAAAGTAGCTGGACCAGGGAGCATGTGTTCAGCACCTTAGAGAGAGCTAGTATTTGAGAAAGATAAGAGGGAGCCTATGGCTTGTTCCTTGGAGAGGAAGAGAGCATGCGCTCTGCCTCAAGAGAAATTATGGTGGCTGAAAGAGGTGTGATGTGCCTTAGAGAGAAAGAATAGTCTTTTGAGAGAGAGACAGCTTGCGATATATATATATATATATATATATATATATATATATATATATATATATATATAGTGTGTATATGTGAGAGGAAGAGAGAGAAAGAAACGAAGTGCGGTCTGTACCTAATGAAGATTAGAAAGAGAGACCAAGTGTGTGCGTTAGAGAGAGAGACAAACAGAGGAATAAGTGTGTGTGAGAGATAAAGGGGAAAGAGCCAATGAGAGACCATCTACTACGTACTTTATAGACAGACTGCACCTTAGTGAGGGAAAGTTGTGGAGTAAACAAGAGTCTGTCTTCCAAGAGCACTTAAATGCCACTGCGCAGGTCTGGTTTGTGGCAGGTATTGGTGGCATATTTAGCCTAACAGGATTTTTTCTTGGCAAAGTATATACAAGAGGTCTCGAATGCTCGACCTAAAAAGGTGATGTGTGAAAATGCTTGAATAAATCTGACAGCTGCAAAAGAGGCCTGCACCTACAGATGGGTGGAGTGTGAGCATGCACCTAGACAACAACAACAACAACAAAATCAAGCCTTGTGTGTGAAGGATGTCTGACTTTGCATAACTTTTATCCAGAGGCAGGTAAATTTGTTAGATCAGAGTGGTCCTTCACAAACTTGGGGCGTGGGGTATGCTGGCTTATAAAACAAGCAGGATAAACGTTTAAAAAAACTACCAACTCAATAATATGACCTGCACACTACTGAAAAGGTTCCTATGCCCCCTCACCCCCACCCAAGAGTATGTCAAACTGCTATGAAACTTCTGCAGTCTATACCATCTAAAACCACTTAACCCCTGTGAACATAGGCCCAAAGAAACAGAGTGAAGGATCTAGCAACCTTTTTATAAGATACATCACTATTTAAAGGGCATTTACCGCTTGGACAAATCCACTGCTCAAAGTTAATTTAGCGTTAGTCAAACTTAAGATAGAAGAAGGCAGAATAGCTAATACAAACGGTTGAATTTGTAAAGTACTTTGAAAATTTGTTCACTACTATGCACACACAGAACATGGGTTTTCATGGCTGCCAGTGTTCATGGCCTTTAGTAATTAAAAACAGACTTTGAAACTGGATCCCTATATTTGTGCCCTTAAATGTACTGGCATAAACACTTGTGATTTCTCTACAATTACTGTAAAAACCCTTATGGTAATTCACACCAGTGATGGAGGACCCATTTACATTCACGGGCTACTTCTTCACGAGGTCCCAAAGAGTTTCTACTTTTTCCAGGATATATATTAGAGGGTAATGGTAATGCAAATCTTTCAAACGGGTCATAAATGTGTTACAGACAACAATCGCATGTGCCCATTGTAATTACCATTTTAAGTGAAAGGGTATACTCAGCTGCTGAAAAGCCAAAGAGAAGAAAAAGTGGTTAGAGGTGAGATCAGAGTGTGAGGGGGCATGGCAAAGGTCAGGAGATGCAAGGAAGCACATGCAGGACAGAAGAAACAGACTGATAAAGAAGAGGGAGATGACATGTGGGATGCATAATTTCATAAAAACATAGGGGGGGGAATAAATGGCACAAGTGTATAACAGTGAGACACAGCAAAGGTAAGTAGTGTGAAAGGAAGAGCAGGGTCGACAATCATAACTGCCTCTCGCCACATACCTTGGTAATGTTAAATTCTGTGACATGTTCTTACTTGAAACATTTTCAAATTTTAATTACTCCGACAATCACTTAACTGATACTGCTAACTAAAAAAACTGGCAAAGCCAATAGGTCTGCCTTGCTTTAGGTGGGGTTATTGTTGTCATGTCTTCATGCAATAACACAAAACTCAAAGAGGCGCCCAAACAGTGTCACGCACAGACTATTTCACGCGTTTTAAGATCACATAGACCAAGCCTCTCGGAAAGGATTTCTAGTTACGCTTCTGTTGCCACCCCACGTTTAGAGACCGCCTTCCCCAACTTTTTAATCCCACTTAAAGCACTGGGTGTTCCGCTGCAAAAGTGTAATATTTTTAAACAACAAAGTACTAACACAAATGAAATAAGCCGGAACAGTGAACAGGCATTGCCCAGACTGTGCAGTTGTATTATTCCCAGTAGTGGATTCTTGAACACTGAAGGATAGGCAGGTCGCATGCAAGTGTTGGAGGCACACGGGTTCAAAAACAGGAAGTGTTATGTTTTACGATGTGTATACATACCTTTGACCTGTGATCTTTCCTTTGGAGTCGCTGCATCCCAAAAACGACAGCCACACAGGAGGGGATTGAGTCCCAAGCATGAATTTCCCCACCGTTCATTCACTCTGCTCCATGGGCGCGCTGGGTGACATGACACAAATAACAAGCCCGGGAGTGGTGCGTGCGTGCACGCGCAGTCTAACCTGAGCAGTGAGAGGTGGCGGGCGAGAGGAAGAAAGATGGAGGAGAGCGATTGAGGAGATAGTGAAAGAGGGTGTGGGAGAGGATGGACAGGCAGAGGGGCTAAGAGTGAGAGGGGAGGGAGCAGAAACTGCAGAGACGGGTGTGAGAGAGGATGGACAGGCAGAGGGGCAAAGAGAAACAAGCCCAGGAGTGGTGCGTGCGCGCGCAGTCTGCTCATTACTATCAAAGGTCCCCAGGGCGGCATTAGTGCATAGCTGGAGTCTATCTAAGAGGTGATCATCAATTTCCAACCGATCCTCCATGTTGATGTCTAGAACGATTCTTTTTACCAAGTTTTTGGAGTCAGGAATTGTAGTGGGGTGGTGGAGTGATGAAATGGGTTGTTTGAGGATAATTGAGACATTGTCCCTCAATCTGTTGGGCAAACTTGGACCCCAAACGATGGTGAATACATGCCTGTCAGAGACCCTCTGCAGGGAGTTGGACTCCAGGAGACTACTGTGCTACTGGCCACATCGTGGCACTTTCATGTCGTCCCGCTGGGCTTTGTCCGCATAACGCTTTGATCTTATTCCGTGGCCCGATCTTTGGACTGAAGCCACAGAACACCCTCGAATGCGCTGAATGTGTTCAGAGTAATATGTTCCAACATAAGGCATCATGGAAAGGCCGCCAGGGGGCACTATGAGAAAAACAGACTGCTCAAGGCGGACGAGCTCAGCGACAGAAACAGCTGTAAGAACGCTCCTCAGAGGAGACCTTTTTGCCATAAAAATAAAATGTATAATGACTTCATGAACCTAACCGGCAAAGAACTGATCTGAGAATTATAGACTCTGTGTATTAAACAGTTCCCATGTGTATGTGCTAGTGCGTTCATCTTCAACGGCAGAATACACATCTGACATCACTTCTGAGAGAGACGAGGAGTGACAAAACCATCATCGTGAATGGATCAGGGTTTTTGCGACATATTCTATCTTAGCTGCACTGCTCCATGGAACGCATTTATTTGATAAAGAGGGGAGGGAGCAGAAACTGCAGAGACGGGTGTGAGAGAGGATGGACCGGCAGAGGGGCAAAGAGAAACAAGCCCGGGAGTGGTGCGTGCGTGCGCAGTCTGCTCATTTTCAAGCACTGCACTCGTGCTTGTGGCGCGCCCCTGCTCGCTCCCGCAAGGTGGATGCCGCCACAAGCACGAGTGTGTGCTTGAAAATGAGCAGAGCGACGGCTAAAGGCCCTCCTATGCAGCGCATGCGCGCTGCGTAGGCGAGACCTATCAACAAGCATTTGCAATGCAATAGGTCTCGCATTTACACGAGTTTGAGCTATTAACATTGCAAATGACAATGCCTTTTTATTTTTGTTTTCGTTTTTAAAACCTAAATAAAAGGCATTGTCATTTACAATGCCAATAGCTTAAAGTTGCGTAAATGCGAGACCTATTGCATTGCAAATGCTTGTTATACCCAAGGGCTCGCTTCTCGCAGTAGTGTCTTTGATGTTTTTGCACACCCGGGCTTTGCCAACATGTTATCCCAGGAGCTTCCAGATGGGGGCTCCTATGTGCCTTCAGCAGAGTATTGCATGGAGTGAGTTTGCTAGTCCATCTGCGATGCTGTCCCTGGTGGAGCCCGCTGCTGGTTGGTGGTGGTGGTGGGGGCGAGGGGGAGGGGGCGGGGGCTAGGGATGGATATGTATCTGCACAAAGCTTTCCAAACTCAAGCTGTGGACCTTAGGAGGACATCTATTTCACCTAGCTTTATTCAGAGTCATCAAATGGGGACAATTTTTTTAGAAAAATCAACAAATTTAGCCAAAGGTGTTAGTAAAACAATAAATGTCCCATCCTTTGTACTAATGGAGTCAACCGTGACTAGACAGTCCCTAACTCCGACTCTGCAAAATATGACTAAATGTGCAGACAACTTTTCACACATATTAGAAACTCTGACGGCACAAAGCTTGACATTGTGGTTAGTAACACAAGGACAATGGTCACTAGCTTACACTCTGTACATCCAACCCTATGCAGAGCACTTTAACAGGTACAAGTTAACAAGACGACACCAGATAGAGAGAGTTTGTAGGGGTATGAACATGGATTGTACAATGGGTTAGTATAAAATGTAGATATTTAAAGAAAATAAGTGGCGAGATGCTCGTTTATAAAGTTTTGACAATACCTCTTAAAACAAAAATAGTAGAAATTGTACTTAACCAATTAAACTATAGAGCGATCTACAGGGTTCATAGAGAGCGCTGGTAAATTAGACATTTGGAACACCATTTTTTAAGCAGTCAAATAGGCAGTGAATGAATGACAAACATTCTCAACCGTAAACAATATGCGGTTTGCATTAAGTAAAGTGAGTCGATGATCAAGAAGACGTTTGGTGTTGAGAAGAACAGCGGCCTGTTTAGAGGCAGGAGGCAAAGCGTCGGATCAGAGCTTCGGGCAGGAAAGCCTTACTCTGTCACACAAAAAGCGCCTCGGCCGAGGAGTCAGAGAAGAGAAAACAGCGCTACGGAGGAAGAAGGCAAGCACAGATAAACACATGCCAGACCATAAGGGCAAATCAGCAGGGGTTTTTTAAACCAATGAACAGATCAAATTTATGTACGTTTTTTTATTTATTTTTTAGAGGGGCTAGAAGAGGCATTTCTGAGGAGAAAGGGGGCATTGTGGGTCCCCGATGCTTGACGCAACAAGCGCTGAAACACAAGCGCGGCCCCGAAAGTTAATTGTTGTGAGAGAGAGGGGGAGCAGGAGGTGAGCCCGCGAGTGGTGCGTGCGCTTGGGAGAGTCTTCACTTTTCAAGCACTGCACTCGTGCTTGTTACGCGTCCCTGCTCGCTCCCGCAAGGTGGATGCCGCCACAAGCACGAGTGCAGTGCTTGAAAATGAGCAGAGCAACGGCTAAAGGCGAGACCTAAAAAGGAGCAATAGAACCAATTCAAAAACAATTTCAAGGAACATGGGTATACTCGCTATACTTCCTTATCCCCAAAAAGATGGGTCTTTACGCCCCATTCTCGATCTCAGGCCACTAAATCATTACATTATATCAGAACACTTCCATATGATTGCACGTCAGGAAATTCTTCCATTGCTGCAAAAGCGAGATTTCATGACCACCCTGGATCTAAAGGATGCATATTTTCACATACCCATCCATCCTGCACACAGGAAGTATCTCGGGTTTCAATTTCAGGGCAACCATTATCAATTCAAAGTTCTTCCATTTGGGATTACCACCGCTCCCAGGGTATTCACAAAATGTCTAGCAGTAGTAGCAGCTCATCTTCGAAGCCAAAACATGCATGTGTTACCATATCTAGAGGACTGGTTAATAAAAGCAAGCAGTCTCAACCAATGCAACCACAATACTCAACAAACCCCAACTCTTGTACATCAATTTGGATTCACCATCAAACTAGAAAAGTCTAACTTACAACCGCGTACCATACAGCTGTATTTAGGAGCCATGCTCAACACACATTCAGCACTGGCATGCCCAAATCCAGACAGAATCAACAACATAGTATCATTAATTCAACCGTTTCAAACGGGGAATTATATCCCAGCCAAAACATTTGTACAGCTTTTGGGCATGATGGCATCGTGTATCTCAATAGTCCCACATGCCACACTACACATGAGACCTCTCCAACAATGTCTCTCTCGTCAGCAGACACAATCACTGGGTCAACTTCACGATCTAGTGTTGGTAGATGGCCCTACACACCACTCTGCAATGGTGGAATCCACAACATTTATCCAATGGGCGGCTGTTTCAAGAGCCAGTTCCACAGATAATTTTCACTGCAGATGCTTCCCTTACAGGTTGTGGAAATCATCTCCAGAACCTAAAAATCCAGGGAGTATGGGATTCCAAACACAAGGATCTCCATATCAGTCACCTAGAGCAGCAAGCTGTTCATCTAGCAGTAAAAGCCTTCCTACCTCACCTACTACACAAAGTTGTCCTAATTCGAACAGACAATATGACAATTCTATACAAAAACAGGAGGGGGGGGGATATTCTCTCCAATTGTCTCAGTTAGCACAGAAAATATGGAGCATAGCAATACACCACAACATTATCTCCTAGCAGAACATGTCCCGGAGACAAGCAACCAAGTTGTGAACCTTCTAAGCATGGCGCAGCTACAAGTCCACGAATGGGAACTCCACCACACATTCCTTTAACCATACTTCCAAAGGTGGGGGTTTCCACAAATAGATCGGTTTGCAACCAAAGAAAATGCAAAATGGCAAAATTTTGCAAGCAGATATCCACACCAACAGTCCAAGGACAATGCTCTATGGATCAGTTGGTCAGAGATATTTGCCTACGCTTTTCCGCCTCTCCTGCTTCTTCCATTAGTGGTCAGGAAACTACTGCAAACACATGGTCCAATGATACTCATTGCGCCAACATTAGTTCGCCAGCACTGGTTCTTAACACTCTTGGAACTATCCCTAGTTCCACATGAGAAGCTTCACCTCAAGCTGGAACTTCTCACACAAAACAAAAGGACACTAAGACACCCCACTCCCAAAGAAATGAACCTTGCAATTTGGCTCCTGAGGTCTTAGAATTTGGATATCTAAACTTGCTACAAGAATGTATAGACATTCTTCAGGAAACCCGTAAACCTACCACAAGGCAATATACTTTGACCAGCAATTAGGAACTGGTACAGTATGACTGAGTGTACACCTAGTGAGTGTTGACACTATTCTAAGGGAATCTGTAGGAAGCTGGCTCTGTATATACTATACCACAGTGAGGTATAGTGTGCACAGAGTCCAGTGGATCCCGAAAGGTAGGCAGAGGTAAAGTTAGATAGCACCTCACTCTCTATTTGTGATAGTGTGGTCGAGCAGTAAGGCAGTATCAGAGGACAGTGTTGAGCATTTGTTGTACACACTCAGTCAGCAAATGAATACACACACTCAAAGACTGAACTTTAGACCAATTGTTTTGTATCAAAAATATTCTTTTAGTTATTTTATTTTCTAGAACCAAGCAAGCCTGGCACGGGTAAGCAATAAATACTTTACAGTAGTAACGCAGTTTGTAAACAGTTTGAATTGAAATTGTATTTGCACTTTTTGTCTTACAGTATAGTTTCAGAGAAATGCAATACTTTGTATATACAGTACATAGACTTGAATGGGCTTTTCAGTAAAATTACAGGGAAGTTACTTTTGAGATTACTTTTCTTACTCAGAATAGTATACCTGGATACTTCTCTGGGACATTTCCTGCAAACAGGTAAAGTAAAATCGTTTTTGTTAGTGCAATTTTAAAGAATTTCTTAAGGTTTTCAAACTCCACACTAAGAAACTTTTCCAAGAAAAACAGTCAATGTTATCCTATGGAGGAAAATAGTGTTATCGGTTTTGAGGTAAGTATTTGGTAGTGGGAGTTGAGGTTCTGGGGGTAGACTCAGGGGTCCCCCAGGGTCAAGGATGCACTCTAGTTCCATCCTCAGCGGCACTAGGGCGGCCGGGTGCAGAGTGCTGAGGCCCAATGTTATCCGATGGGGGATAGGGGGCCTCCGGTTGGTGGCTGCTGGCAAGCAGGCCACTTGGTTGTGGGAGCAAAGCTCCTGTACTTTAGCTCAGGGCAAATGGGGAAACAAAGTAGCACCAAAGGTGCACCCTCAGCGGCACTAGGGCGGCCGGGTGCAGGGTGCTGTTTCGACGTTGGGCGCCCTGTTGGTTTCAATGGGGAACATCCGGTTTGCGAAGGCACTGCAGGCTTGGGGACGAAGGTCTTCTGGGTGCGACCATCACTTCGAGAGGTAAGTTGGGAAGTTAGGGGTTGGTTAGGCACCGTCGGTTTGGGCACCCAAGGCCGTGGGGCGTCTGGTGCAGGGGTGCCTTTTGGGGTCAGATCTTCTTACCAGCCCCTGGTTGCGGTTGGTGGGACCTTCCGGATTTAGGCTGCAGGTGTCGGTGGAAGGCTTGAGGCAGTTCAGGAGTCGCCGGATCTCGGGTCAGGATCGCCGGGGGGACCTCCTCGTGGTGTTTGCCCACTCGAGCTCGGGCCGTGGACGGCGGGTACAGAGTGGGGCGGATTTGCGGTGTCCGGCCGGAGCCAGAGGTTGCAGATGAACAAATGCGGTGTTCACGGGAGACAAAGTCTTTGTGGTTGAAGGCAGGCAGGTCCTCCGGGGTTTTCGAGGTTGCTGGCTGCAGGACACACTGGGATTTCGCAGGAGCAGGTTTGAGGTGGAGACAGGCCGGTAGGGCTGGGTCCAAGTCAGTGGGCGTCTTCCTCTTGTTAGCTGCTACATGGCTGTTCGGTCCTTCTTCTTCTTCTTGTAGTTTCTTCTTGCCTGAGGAAGCAAGGTTCAGGGGTGCCCCTAAATACTAGATTTAGGGGCGCTACAGGTAGGTAAAAGGCAGGGACCAATGGGTCCCTTCCCTGGGGTGGGTACACCCCCTATTATGCCACCCTCCAGTGGGAGGGGCATGAGCCTGTCCCTGGTTGGCTGAGTCCCCCCATCTTCAAGATGGCGTGGACTGAGAGTTGTGCTTCACATCGCCTCCCCCACTTGAGGGGTGGATTTGGCAGAGGTGGGCACACCTCTCTTCCTCACTTGTTTTTCCCGTCGGTTCTCCCGCCCAAAGTGGGGGTCAGAACCAGTGGGGACCAGTTGCTGAAAGCAGCAAGTGGCCTGGAGAAGCTCACAAAGGCGGCAAGCCTTTAAAGCTTCCCTTTCGTGAACCCTGCCCATCCTGGGGGAGGAGGCTTGGCACCTCGTCCCAGGTTGTGTATTGTTTCAGGCCCCAGAGAGCAGCAGGCTCTCGACCCAGGGGTCCAGAAACATGTCTGGTGGTGGCAGCTGAAAGCAGCTACTCAGCCTGGACACTAGTGGTGGGTTAGTTTTCAGGGGGCATCTCTAAGATGCCCTCTGTGTGCATTTTTCATTAAATCCCACACTGGCATCAGTGTGGGTTTAATGTGCTGAGAAGTTTGATACCGAACTTCTCAGTTTTCAGTGTAGCCATTATGGTGCTGTGGAGTTCGTAATGACAAACTCCCAGCACCATTTACTCTTAATGGCAGCACTGCACTTACAATGTCTAAGAATGGACTTAGACACTGTAGGGGTACAGGGCTCATGCACCTGTACCCTCACCACTGGTATAGTGCACCCAGCTAGAGGGGTGACTGATCTATGCCAGGGCAGTGGGTTGTAGGCATGGCACACAAAGATGTGTGCCATGTCGACTCTTCACTTTGTTCTGCACCAAAACACGCAGCCTGCAAAGGGTGTGTGTGTGTGTGTGTGTGTGTGTGTGTGTGTGTGTGTGTGTGTGTGTGTGTGTGTGTGTGTGTGTGTGTGTGTGTGTGTGTGTGTGTGTGTGTGTGTGTGTGTGTGTGTGTGTGTGTGTGTGTGTGTGTGTGTGTGTGTATATATATATATATATATACAGGACCGCTAAGTGTGGCACAATAAGTGCTGCAGCCCTTAGAGGCCTTCTCTGGTCACAGTGCCCTGGGTACCTGTGGTACCATTTACCAGGGGCTGACCTGTGGCTAGAGATGCCAATTTGGTTTAGGCTTCAATGCAGTTTTAAGGAAAGAACATAGGCCCTGGGTACCTGATTAGCAGGAGCCCAGGGCACACTCAGTCAAAGCAATTCAGCAAAAAGTGGGGGCAACCATGTAGAAAGAGGGCACTTTCTCACAGAATCCACAAGGGAACATATAGGATCCTAGTCCTGAAGAAAGCCTCGGACCCTTGTGTGGGCCCTTGTTGGGCTGAAACATGTCGACCTGAATAGGACACAGGCAACCTAATGGTGCCTCAATTGTCCCATGTTTGATTTTAATCACCCCTACACCACCTATTAACAAATAATCAAATTCAAAAGGGCAGGTGTATGGGGTTTTGAACTCCTAGGATCCCCCTTCCCTCTCACACAGCCCTGAACAGTCCCTACGATGACAACGAGGGCGGCCTGCCAATAGAGTATTTCCTGTCGGGTGCGGGATGGCCAGTGATGAAGCAAGGGGTGTGAGGCCATCCCAACACTTTTTTGGTAAATCCTTCCTCAGGCCCTTCCTTTAGCTATTGAGGTAAAAGTCATCTTGATAATTAATGAAATGGTGGATGCCTGTTTTTCATAATTTGAGAGCCTGAGTTTTGGTTACGTTTGCTTATTTTCTTCTCCTAGCCATTTGGTGCCCGCAGCCTGATCCTGAGTCACATCACTGGGTGTAGCTGGCAGTTGGTTCTTGTGTATTGCTCCCAGATAGTGAGAGAAAGGGAAGATAGTGGTTGACAGAATGGGCTACTCTGAATTAACAAGGGGGAGGAGCTGTCACCTACAACCCTTACACATCACAAAGGCTCTCCCTGAGCACTCACAAAGGGCCTGTCCCTGTCAGACAACCGCAAAACTTACATTGAGCCCACGGTGTGGCCTCGAGGAGATGTGAACCAACTCCCCTGTCCATTTCCACTTACTTGCGTATGTGTCTCAACTGAACAAGGCAGAAGGCTTTGGCACTGGGGAGGAGGTCCTGTATGTTTCCAAAGTGGTATTCCATCTATGTGTACGCTTCTGCACCTTAAATATGGAAGAACAAGTTCCGTAACCTCAGAAGCATATGTGTCACCCAGTGTAACCCCACTCGTCCCTAGTTCCTTATATCTACCTGAAAAACAAGAGGGACGAGTGTATATGCTTCTGTTGGGGGGGGTTTGGTGCAGGCTGAAGTAAAGAAGGCAGGAGGGTCTTGAAACCACCCAGGATGAAGGATTCTAGAACAACACAAATTCGTTTATAGTAGCATAATGCAACACACACCATCCCTCCCCCTCTCCCCTCCCTTCAAACAGTTGGAGAGAAATATAAGATTAATAACCTTGGTATAAGTTTTTTCATTAGTCCAGGAACAGCACTCAGTTAAGGCCTCACTGAGTGCTGTCTTCCCAATGTCACGCACTTTGTGTGCATTAGTAATCCAACAATGAAGAAGCACAGAGAAGAAATTTGTGAATGCTCTGACCTAGGCCAATACCAGGCACATCGGTTATGTTCACACTGATGTGTCTTGTCCATGGTAGCGCATTTCTAGTGTGACTGCATGCGCTTGAAAGTCTCAAGTAACGTGCTCCTATGCACTTTAACCAGTAGAAATCAAACAGAATAGTGCTCCAAGTGCTTCATAACTACTGTAGATACCATGTACCAAAAGCATGCGCTCCCAGCGCTGTTGCCAATTTTCTTGTTCAACTTTCACGCTGAAAAACGCACTCCATGAGTGTGCTAAGATTTGTTTAGCCCAGTTGCCACAAACACGCTCCATGCACGTGTACTCGCAGTTCTGTGATAAACGTCAGCCAGATAACGCGCTTCTCGATCGTTTACCAATAAATTCGGGAGGCAGTTGCATGTGGTTTGGTGATGCCACCGAAGAATGACCTCCACACAGAGAGCATGTGCGCTGAAAAAAATGAGTGCTGATAAGGGAAACTCTTCTGTTTCCCAAGATAACAGGATTCACAGCTTCTTCGGATCAAATCTTGAGGCGAAATAGCGTTGGTTCTATGGACGCGGTTTACATATGCGTCCCCATGTGCAATAACCCGGAAGCCAACCAAATCCCACCGCAACCTTGTGGGAGTGTATCTAAGTCAGCGAGTGCACCGCTAACCTAGTAGCGGTACCAAATGTGACTCCATGCACCTGGCCACAGAATGGGTCACCTACCGTTAGCAGGTACGACAAAGAGAAAAACAAATATCAGGAAAAGCCACTGTCTCCACAAGAATGCCGTTCACTACACTATTTTCGAGCGGGCCAGACAAGGTAGATGGCAGGTCATGAGGGTAGAACCATGACAGTCACTAGTCTATTTTGACCCCAGACAAGCTGGGGACAGGACAGGGAGGAAGGGGATGCCTGACACCTCGTGGAGGGAGTAGAAACCTCTATAAACTTCTCCAACTACAAAGTAGGCACTGGATATAAATATTGGGCCTCCAACCCCAACTCTTCCGTACACTTCTGGACCTGTGGATACTCTGCCAGGGAGAAGGACTTTCTGTGCTGGACTGCTGACCTGAAGGGACTGCTGCCCTCTTGCCTAGTTGAAAAGGACTGCGCCTGCATCTCTTCAACCCAGAACCCCAGAGTGACTTCAAGGGTAAGTTGGCTGGCCTCCTGATCTGAAGCCTCTGGGGTACAGCAGGCTTCTAGCAACCTTGCACCTTGACTCTGCCATCTATGAGTCTACTCTGCCAAGGTGCCAGAGAGTTGAGCACCAGTTAATTTAGGGCTAGCTTGTGCCTCACCCGGACAAGGATTGGGGTTGCTGGCTGACCAGGGCTCACACCCCAGTCAACCAACAACCCAATGTTTTACAAATTGCATTCATGGAAGGCAGACTGTTAAAAAGCAACAGTCTGCAGCAGTGCCTAGCACACACACAACGTGCAGTGTCTGGTGCACACTCTAGGGTTCCATGTCAACGAGAAATTGTAGCTTCTCCAAACCCAGCCCTTTCTAGATGCTGTGCTAAATACTGTGACTGGGAAAGCCTACACAAAACAAGAGAAGGTGATGGTATTTTTAGGGTTGCTCCTTTTTTTTCCTTTTCGTTAGGCATCACGTCCCATTACAGTCAGGATGGTAATGAAACTGTTATAGATGATGGCTTACTGCATAGTAGTTGTGCCTCATGCAAAATTAGATGTGTCCACTACAAGAGTGTCTGACGAGTCACAAGCAGAGTGCCAATGTGAAGATCTAATGTTGGTGGAACCCAGTGTTAGGCCTTCTAAAATGGTAGAACCAGAAGAATTTGGTACTGGTCAGACTATTTTGTAACCCTCAACTGCAGATGACAGTTACCAAGGGAAGCTCTCTCATAGGTTTAGGGGCACACCTCAACCACATGACAATCCAAGGTACCTGGACGCATGATCATCGGGGTTGTCAGATCAACTTCCTGGAACTGACAGCAATCCAATTGTCACTCAGACACCATCGTTCTGGGGGAAACAGTACTCCTAAAAACTGACTACATTCTGCCCAGCTGTCAATACTGGCTGAGAAGGTTTGGCATTGGACCATTGGCAGTCACATTCAGTTTAGCAGAATACCTGCCTGGGAGTTAGCGACTTTGTTCACCTGCTAAGCAGAACACATCAACAAGTCCATGAATAGGAGGTGAATTCCCCCAAGTGCTTTGCAAGTTCTTCCAAAAATGGGACACACATGATAGATCTGTTTGCCACCATCGACGACGCAAAATGACAAACTTTCACCTCTAGGTAGCCACAGTCAAGGGTCACTGCATTATAGATGAAATGGTCAGGGAGCCTTGTTTATGCTTTTCCTCCAGTTTCCCAGATCCTTGTCGCATTGAGAAAAATGAGGCAACACCCATGACCCTCATTCTCGTTAAAAACCAGATTTGTTGCTTTTGGAGATGTCTATCCATCCACATGAAAATCTGCCATTGAAACCAGACCTTCTCAAGGAACAATAAGTGTGCGCGACTCCTAAATAAGGCACGCAAATCCTCCACACATGCCTGTTCTTGAACCAAGTGAAAAGGTTTTGCCAACTACTGTTTAGGAAAACGTAGACCCACTTATTACATCATTGTAGGATATTCTGTACTATTTGCTGCATCTTTGGAAGCCATGGTTGGCATACATTTCTGTTCGACTTCATTGAGCTGCAGTGGCAGTTTGCATACAAAACGGAGAACAGTGTCCCTTTTTACGTTTCCTGTGGTCAAGTCCTTCAAGGAGGTCTTTAAAAGTCATTCATCCATGGACTTCCTCAGCCCCAATCTGGATTCTCGGAGTAGTCTTAAAGTTTTATGGAGCTTCATGATCTGTTGTTCTTCTGTTGGAAGGTGGCCTTCTTGATATCCATTACCTCGCTGAGGAGTTAGTGAGTAGCAGACGCGAACCGTTGAGGACCCTCTTATCCAACTGCACTAAGATTAGGGTAGTTTTGCACAAGAACCGAAAGTTTCTCCTGAATGGCATGGATGTATTGCATAATCAGGGCAAAAAGAATTCCTTAAAGTAAAACAACTTGTAAGATGTCTGCACCCTACATCCAATGGCCGGACTGTGAAATATATGTGAAACTACAAGCTACAACAACAGATGGTCGCAGGCTAGTTAGTCTTTTCCTTCCAAGCGGGCATGCTAGAGGAATTGTCAAGTGCATTCAAGTAAACTAAATGCACAATACACTCTGCATTTGAACCTAGGGTCCGTTCCACTCATTAAAAGGCACCCACAGTGTCTTTCCTAAGCAATCTGACAAATGCAGATTTATGTAAAGCTGCATCATAATCTCCAAACTGCACTTTTACCAAGCATTATTCTGTGGATATTGATGTCCATCTGACTCAAGTCGGGCAAAATATCCTTAACTTTGGGCCTGATTTAGGATTTGGTGGGCAGAGTACAGTCTGTCAGGGTGGTGAAGGACATTGCCTCCTGCCCCCCTGATGGACTGCAGTCCCCCAAATTTAAAGACCACTGCCGACCCAGCTGTCACCTCGCTACGTTGACAAGAGCCCCCATCAAAGGTGTTCTCTCAGATGTAAGAAATGTGATGGACAGCCGTTGTTGGTTTTGAGGACACCTACCAAACTTTTAACACCCCAATGTGGGAGTTTGCTTTTCAAAAACAAAAAATTAACGAACCACACACTAAGGGTGTGGGGAATCATTATTTTTTTCCTTTCATCGCCAAGTTGTTGGCGTGACTGTCAGTAAAACAGGGAATTCACAGCATCTAAATAGGGCACACGGTCTAATGCCCTTCCTCCAATAGCCCCTACTGCGTTGGGCCGTCAGTTGAAGCCTTCTGTCGATTGAAAGCTTAGGGTCAACCCATCTCTAAATGAGGCAGGCTGACGAAGAGTTTGATGGACAGACCACGAGCGTTTACAATGGCGTTTTTTACCAAACTCTAAATCAATCCCTTAGTGCAGTGGTTCCCAAACTTTTTTGACCCGCGGCTCCTTTGACCAATTGGCCGTAGGCCGCGGCTCCCCATTACATTACTATTTTTTGGTGGGAGAGAATGTAAGGCCGACCTCGGTAGGACTTCCATTTTAATCCCTGAAAATAATAGGAATGAAGGTATGGAGAGCTTCTCATATCATTTTCCTATAATCGTTCTCTTTTGAGGTCCTGCTCAACTGACTAAATCAAACTTGGTTCACTTCTTAGATTGTTTTTGTTTCTATAAAGAATGCCAGCACATTTCTCACGTGGATAAACCACATGTTGTGGGATTGATTTTTAAATGCATTTGTGTACCTATTGCTACTTAGGTTTGCAGGCAAAAGGATTTTCAAGGGCAACATTATAATCATGATTAGCAAAATTGGCAGGATTGTAGTGTCATAAATAGGATTTATGAATTTGTACATTCTGCAGTATGGTAAAGTGTCTGCATTCACAAATATAGGGTTAAGTGTGGGATTCTTGGGAGGTCCTACATGAAAATGAGGTGAGCATTACAAATTAGATTTGAATTTCCCCTTCCCCTGCATCTTTACAGGCCCGATCGAAAGGAGCCTCACCCTGCACCCCAACAGGTCTTGTAGACTTGGATGGAATTTTCTTCCCCTATCTCTACCACCTTATAAACTGGAATGGAGTCTCAAACCTGCACCCTGATTGGCCATATATAGTCTCAAATTGAGTCTAATCTCTGCACAAGTGTCTACAAAAAGGGTGAGACTGATTTCAAATGCATGCTCTGTGGAGCAGTTCGGAATGACTAGCAGATTTTCACTTTATATTTATAAGGTTGTCGAGCTGGGTATTAATCTTGTGATAAACTGAGCAAGAGCTGAACGTTTCATCGAGAGGGCTTGTGAAGTTCTTGGAAAGAGTGAAACATGGTGGAAGATGGAGGGGGTCAAGAAAAGAGCACACTTGCTTGTGAGTCCACGGGGCCCTCTGATCTTGAGCTTCCCAGTTCAGAGAAGGCACTGCATGTTCCTTCGTATGCTGCGAGAGCTAGTGCGTAGAAACTGTGTTAAGTGCTATAAAGAAAACTAAGTTGTGATAGCGTCCCTTTGGAGAGCTGATTTAGTGCATGTGCGTCAGGCACATATAGTACTAAGATTAATGGTGACTTGAAAAGAAGGAAATAAAGACTGCATTCACAAGCATTTCTAAGTATAAAGGATATTCAAATATGATATGAAGTCCTGCACCCTGGGGGTAAGTACAAGTGAGAAAATGGTGATTTAACTGAATTTGGGGACCCTCTTCATCAAACCCATATATATATAATCTGACTGACATAGCTCTTCTAAGTTTCAGTTTGAGGCTAGTTATCCGGAAGTGTGCGATAAATGCATATTGCAAGCCCAGGACCAGTAATATTTCTATTTATGGTTATTTCTCGAACCGGAGTTCAGAAACAAATATAACAGACATATATAATTTGAAAACAAACTGACTGCATGCGAATTGTCCAGGCGCAACTACGAGAGTTCCTATACCCGTTGCCGCCTGCTCAGTGCTCTCTCTACCCGACCCATGCACTGCTCTCCTCGTGAACTAACAGAAGACATTCTGCTGCGCCCCCTCCGATCAGGGCTCATGGGGAGTTAGGAACTCTTGCTGACTTCCTTCCTCCCTCCCTCTCCCTGCGTCCGAAGGGCCCAAGGCTGCAGCAGCAGAGAGAGAACGAAATAAAACACAGAACCACAGCTGCCGAGCGGAGTTACAAATCATGGGGCTAAGAGGCACAAGTGCACCACCTAGTGGGCGCCAGGAGCAGTGCAGCCGGCCTACATAAAAACGGCCATTGTAATTCCTAATGGATTCTTCTCAGCAATTGCGACCATGGCGCCCCTGGCTGGTTTTAGTGGCGCACCGGGGTGCCGCGGCGCACAGTTTGGGAACCACTGCCTTAGTGCAAATGTCATCCGCTATAGCTCGTGGGAGAAGAGCACTGCTTTTTAGTCAATGCATAGCATGCGATCTAAACTGCAGCACATGCTTCAAACTGTGTTGGTTTGCAGCTTTTAGTGCTTTAGATTCACATGCGCCTTTCCACCTCTTCGGTTGCGAGCTTAGTGTATGCCATTTTTTATATTAATTCACTCTTAAAGACACTTTACACTACATCAGTAGAGATGGACTGTTCAGATTCACATAACTGCACTTCCTTACTGTCATCTGTATGAGAAAATGCAATCTGACGTGGTGTCTATGTTTGGGTGTATTGTGAGTTTCATGGAAGGAATCATGACACCCCTCTAAACCGAAACCTGAACTTTGAAGGAAAACACTCAAGAGTGCAAAGCATGTGAAGCTGCAGCACTATAAGCTGCAAACCGATTTTTACATGTAATTCATATTTTTCTTTCCTTCTTGTATTTTAGTTGGCCAAATCTAACTGTAGAATGTTCCCCCAAATGTACAATTTAACAAAGTAGTCTTTTATTTTCTAAGACCGTTTTCCTTTGAAGGTAAATGAAGCATTTCGTATCTCCAGCCCAGTTGGTCCTTATCAAGGCCTTTGCAGCTCATATGGTTAAACCCTTTGGAATATCCTAAATATGAAAACCTTATGTTCGAGGCATGTGAGCTGTAGATCACATGCTTTGCATAGTCTGCCATCTAGTGTTGGGTCCGATGTTTGCACTTTGTTTTTCTTCGAAGAAGTCTTTTCCAGTCACGAGGTAGGTGACTCCTCCTTTCGGTGATAGTGCGCATGGGCATCGACTCCATTGTTAGATTGTTTTTTTCCGCCATTGGGTTCGGATGTGAATTGCGGCGCTCCGGTTCGACACAGTTTCTCCTCGATGCGCAATCCACTACCCTCAACGGTATTGTTCGCGATCGCGTTTCCAATTCTCCGCGTATCGTTTCGAGTCAGTCTTCGATCGGAAGATTCGCGGAGGGCCGTAGGGCCTACCCGCCTCAGGCTCGCTAGCAGTCGATGGAACGGACTCCATTCAAATTCTGTCCTGGGTGTCGCGCTAAGTTTACGTACACCGACTTGCACGAAGTGTGCAATCTCTGTCTATCCCCGGAACACGATGAACAAGACTGTGACGCATGCCGATCATTTAGATCAAAGAAGACGCTCGGTGACTGTCGGGCTCGACGTCCCGAAATGCACCAACAAAGCGGCTCCGCACCGGACATCTTCGGTGAAAATTCCGACCGGGAAGAATTCCGCACACAAGGAGCCGAAGAAGAGGGGAACACATCTCCGTGTCCGAAGCCGACTCTGACATGGAAGAACAAGAGCAAGTAACACCGGGTCAGCGTACCGTGAGTACACACACCCCCCTGCTCCAACATATGTCGAACAAAAAGGCTCCGGTCCTTCCTCTGCCCTCGGGCCAAGGTCGGCACCGAGAAAGTTTCAGGCGCCCCACCCTCCGGCCCGACACCGAAACACAAATCAAAGCCTTCCGGCTCCGGATTGAGTCAGCCCCATGTCGATGACAAACCGAAACCTTCGGCATCGAATTCGAAGCACGTCGTTGTGGCCATTCCCTCGCTACCGAAGAGTAAATCTTTGGAGCCGAAAGCTTCGGAGCTGAAACTTTCCATGCCGAAAAGTACGTTTCGACGTTCCGCCTGCAAACACGGATCCGAAACAAAAAGAGCTGGTTATCCATCCAGATACTGGGCATATTCATGTGAAATTGCCAGAGAAAAGGAAAATGGGCTTACAAGAGGACTACCACATTCCTTTAAAATGCAAAAATGTGGGTACTAACCCTTCTCCTCCTCCCATTACAGCTCCTTCACTCATTGACCCAAATTTGCTCATCACACCCACAAATTCCCCACAACTTCCATCACCTGATAGACAAGATGAAGGGGATGGGGATGAAAATAGGCCACAGGACACTAATGACCCCTGGGAGGACTATAATACAGATACGATCACAGACAATGATCCGGATCTATACCCTTCCAGATCCTCACCACCTGATGACAACATAGGGTATATAGAGCTACTCAATAAGGCTGCTCAATACCATGGAGTGGAATTACATAAAGAGGCTCTTGAAGAGGATTTTCTATTTGAGACCTTAAGTTCCTCTCAGAGATCAACACAGACACTACCTATGCTTAAGGGAATGCTTAAACATACTGACGAGATTTTTAAAGACCCTGTGCGGGCAAGAATTATCACGCCCAGAATTGAGAAAAAGTACAAGCCAGCACCCACTGTCCCCGCTTACATCAGGGGTCAACTTTCATTACACTCCCTTGTAGTCTCTAACGCTCACAAAAGAGCAAACTCACAAACTACAGGAGATGCCCCTCCTCCTGATGAGTCGAAATTAATTGATGCCTCGGGCAAAAGAATAGCATCGCAAGCAGCCAATCACTGGCGAATTGCAAATGCACAAGCTCTCTTAGCTCGCTACGACCGAGCTCATCATGATGAGCTAGAAAAATTAATGCAAAGCCTATGACCTAATTCAAGAGGGGAAATTAATTACCAATACTTCTATTAGGTGCGCCTTAGACGCAGCAGACACAGCAGCCCGCGCAGTCAACACCAGTGTGTTGCTACGCAGACATGCTTGGCTCAAACTTTTGGGGTTCAAACCAGAGGTCCAAGCCTCTATTCTGAACCAACCCTTTGATAAAGAGCACCTATTCGGCCCTACAGTGGACACTTCTGTAGAGAAGATGAAAAAAGACACCGAGGTCGCGAAATCCATGGGGGCTTTGCAACTCCCTTCCAATCTGGGATCCTTTTGTCGCTCCTTTTACAGTGGTGGCTCCAAAAACACTTCATCAGAGAATACCTCCTCCTCTTACAAGGGCAATAATCAATCGCCCTTGTCAAAAGGTTACCTTAGAGGAGGATTTAGAGGGAACAACGGCAAGGGAAGAGGCAGAGGCAACTCAACATGCACTTCCCCTGCAAACACCAAACAGTGACTTCCTTACTCTACCCCCGATCATTCCTCTCCGGTCGGGGGACGTCTCTCCCAATTTCAACCCTTCTGGAATACAATCACCTCAGACAGATGGGTTTTACAAATTATCCAATATGGTTATTGCCTGGAACTTACCGACACTTCCCCAAACATTCCTCCAAGATCACACGCAATGTTACAAGAACATCTCAACCTTCTCAAACAAGAAGTTCTATCTCTGTTACTAAAAGGAGCTATAGAACCAGTCCCATTACAATATCAAGGAACAGGTGTTCTACTCCCTATACTTCTTAATTCCCAAAAAAGACTGCTCTTTCAGACCTATACTGGACCTCCGAGACCTGAATCTCTACATCCAATCGGATCACTTTCATATGGTGACACTCCAACAAGTACTCCCGCTCCTTCAGCAAGGCGACTTTCTGTCAACCTTAGATTTAAAGGACGCCTACTTCCAAATCCCAATACACCCCGCTCACCGCAAATACCTCAGGTTTGTGGTAGGGGGGCAACATTACCAATTCAAAGTACTCCCATTCTGAGTCACTACTGCCCCCAGGGTTTTCACCAAATACCTGGCAGTAGTCGCAGCTCATCTACGAAGACAACACATTCACGTCTTCCCATACTTAGACGACTGGCTCATGAAAGCAAGCTCGCAAGCAAACTGTCTAAGACATACTCGCAAAACAGTGCAGCTGCTCCACGATCTTGGATTCTCAGTCAATCTGTCCAAGTCCCATCTCCAACCCTCCAACACGCAAGCGTACTTTGGAGCCACTCTAGATACACAAAAAGCTCTGGCCTATCCCAGTCCGGCCAGAATCCGCAACATTCAAACTCTACTTTCCCGGTTCCAGCCTCAACACTCCTTGCCAGCTCGGGTGTTCATGCAGTTACTGGGAATGATGGCGTCTTGCCTCCTAATAGTCCCTCATGCAAGACTTCAAATGCGTCCCCTTCAGGAATGCTTAGCACGTCAGTGGAATCAGTCTCAGGGTCAGTTATCAGATCTAGTGTTGGTGGACAGCAGCACTCATCGCTCTCTGCAGTGGTGGAATCCACAAAACCTTTCCAAAGGGCGGCCCTTCATCGACCCGGTTCCACAGACAGTGCTAACAGCAGACTCATCGCTCACTGGTTGGGGAGCTCATCTCCAAACTCGCACAATTCAGGGCATGTGGAGCCTGCAGCAAAAACAGCTTCACATAAATCATCAAGAGCTTCTAGCCATATTTCTAGCGCTCCAAGCCTTTAAAATTCACCTGGTATGCAAAACTGTCCTGATACGCACAGACAACGTGACAGCAATGTATTACATACAGAAACAGGGGGGACACACACTCTCCAACTGTCACAATTAGCACACACCATCTGGAGGTGGGCCATACGTCACAAGATGCATCTCCTCGCAGAACACCTTCCAGGAGTAGACAATCAAACTGCGGATCTGCTCAGCAGGCAGAGACCACAGATCCACGAGTGGGAACTCCACCCTCAAGTTCTCCTCCCGTTCTTTCAAATGTGGGGCTTCCCAGACCTAGATCTGTTCACCACACACCAAAACGCAAAATGCCCAAGCTTCGCCTCCAGGTATCTACACCCATTGTCCAGAGGCAATGCACTATGGATGAATTGGTCAGGGACATTTGCCTACGCTTTTCCGCCTCTCCCACTCATTCCACTAGTGGTTCGAAAGCTCAGGCAGGCGTCCATGACACTAATCCTAGTTGCTCCCACATGGGCCCGTCAACCGTGGTTCACCACCCTGTTGGAGCTCTCAGTAGTCCCTCACCAAAAACTACATCTTACACCCAATCTCCTCATGCAGAGCCGTGGAGAGATGAGACATCCAGATTCCGGTGATCTCAACCTTGCGATCTGGCACCTAAAGTCAGAGTTTGGCTACCTCAATCTTCCGCCAGACTGCATGAACATTATCAAAGAGGCTAGACGTCCTACTATAAGAGCTTGCTATGCAGCAAAGTGGAAACGGTTTGTGATTTATTGTAATAACAATCAAATCAACCCGCTTGATGTTCCGTTCAAAACATCATCTGCTATTTACTGCATCTACAGCGTTCAGATTTAGCGTACACATCCATACGCTTACAACTTGCTGCAATAGCCGCATACCTTCAAAATAGACAACATCTGTCTCTCTTCAGAGTGTCTGTTATTAAGGCATTTATGGAAGGACTCAAAAGTCATTCCCCCAAGACTTTCACCTGTGTGGAATCTCAATATTGTCCTCACCAGACTGATGGGTCCACCCTTTGATCCATTGCACAAATGTGAGCTGCAATTTCTCACTTGGAAAGTTGCTTTCCTCATAGCTATTGCATCACTGAGGAGAGTAGGTGAGCTTCAAGCACTAACCATACAGGAACCATTTTTACAAGTACACCAAAATAGAGTGGTTCTTCGGACTAATCCTCCCTGTTTACCCAAAGTGACTGCCTTCAATATCAACCAATCTGTTGAGTTGCCTGTGTTCTTCCCTCAACCAGATTCTGTGGCAGAACGTGCTCTACATGCCTTAGACGTTAAAAGAGCATTACTCTACTACATAGAAAGGACAAAACCTTTTCGTAAAATGAAACCACTTTGTGGCTTTTGCTCCACCTCATAAAGGCAATCCCATCTCGAAATCCGGTATTGCACGGTGAATAGTCAAATGCATTCAGACATGCTATGCAAAAGCGAAACGAACATTAACAATTCCCCCTAGAGCGCACTCCACTCGCAAATTAGGGGCTTCTATGGCTTTCTTAGGAAACATCCCCATAGATGACATCTGCAAAGCTGCAACATGGTCTACACCTCACACATTCACAAAACACTATTGTGTGGCTGTGTTAGCAAGACAGCAAGGTAGTGTGGGCCAGGCAGTTCTACGTACACTCTTTCAAACCACTGCAACAGCTACAGGTTAGCCACCGCTTTGGGGGATTACTGCTATATAGTCTATGCAAAGCATGTGATCTACAGCTCACATGCCTCAAACGGAAAATGCTACTTACCAGTATGGATCTGTTCTTGGCATGTAGAGCTGTATATTCACATGCCCCCTCCCACCTCCCCGGGTACCTATACCTGTTCCAGTAATATCTTACTTGGATACATACACATGAACATCTCTATTCTACTCTTACTAACTCCATTCTCACCCTCTTCGGGGAAAACAATCTAACAGAGTCGATGCCCATGCGCACTATCACCAAAAGGAGGAGTCACCTACCTCGTGACTGGAAAAGACTTCTTCGAAGAAAAACAAAGTGCAAACATCCGGACCCAACACTAGATGGCAGACTATGCAAAGCATGTGAATCTACAGCTCTACGTGCCAAGAACAGATGCATAGTGGGTAAGTAGCATTTTCCTTTTCTCTTGGCAGCATTTACTCTTGCTAGCCGATTGCACTAAAAAGATGCACAGATAATTTGAACTTAATTTTTTTCTTTTATTTTAGATGTTTCGTATAGTATAGACCTACGTACAAAAGACGGCACTCAACTGATTTTCGTAAAACATTTGTAGTGTGGCCATAGCACCTCAAGCATGAGGTACTGTAGACCAATCATTATGGTGTTCAGGGTCTGGTTGCGACCTGATGCAAAAACCAGGATGTGATGGGGAGAAAGAGGGTGGGGACTTGTAATTGAGACAGAAATAGATAGTTAGATTCTTACATTACTGACATTTACCTTTGACCGTTGCTCATATTTTGATCACATTGTCCCTAGGTAAACTTTTAAGCACAGGAGGATGGTCATTCTCCCTGAACTTCTTCATTTTTCATTAAGTGCTGAAGACCCTATTATAACCCAGATCTCCAGGTTCCCAGTTCAGCAATTTAGCTACTAAACAATGTGTTCGAGGCATATGAGCTGCAGAATACATACTTGTGCATAGATCGCCCTCTGGTGTTGGGCTTGGATGTTTGCACTTTGTTGTTGTCTTGGAAGAAGTCTTTTGTAGTCACGAGATAGGTGACTCCTCCCTTGGACGATAGTGCGCATGGGCATCGACTCCATCCTTAGATTGTTTTTTTCCGCCATCGGGTTCGGATGTGACTTGCTGCGCTCCGGTTCGGTACCGTGTTTCCAACCCTTTTTGACGCGCAACCTATCACCACTCGATGGTATTGTTTCGTTCGCATGCCCCTCCGACGCGCTAACCTCAAAAACTGAAAGTCCTCGATTCCGATCGTCGATGCGGTCCTTTGGGCCTATCTGCGCCATTCGGCCCTTACGGCTAATGGAAAGGACTCCATTCAAAAAATGCCCCCAGTGTGGAGCTAAATTTCCACACAGTGACCACCACAAGGTCTGCAACCTTTGCCTCTCACCAGAACACGAGGACAGGGATTGCCAGGCCTGCGCCTCTTTTCGCTCCAAAAAGACTATCCGTGATCGCCGGGCTCGACGACACGTTATGGCTCAACAGGCTACACCGGTGCCAGACGACATTTTCGACGAAGGCCCCGATGTTCCAGAGGCAGAGGATTCGGAGGAGCTCGACATGGTTTCCGAAGCTGATGACTCCGACTCCGATGACCACATTACTCCAGGTCAACGAGTGAGTAAAAACGTCCATGCCCCTGCCCCATCCGATAAACAGAAGGCTCCGGTCAAACCTTCGCCTGAAGGCCTAGGTCGAGACCGAGGAAAAACTTCAGAAGCCCCTCCTCCGGGCCCGGCTCCGAAGACAAGGGAAAAGCCTTCCGGCGGCTCGGGACCGAGCAAGTCGCACGTTGGTACCCATAAAACACCTTCGGCACCGAAATCAGGGACACACCCTATTCCAGTTACACCCAAAAAGGCCTCGGTATCGAACCCTTCGGCACCGAAAGAACATAAGGCCTCGGAACCGAAGAAACGCCAAAAACCTTCGGATCCAAAGAAGATTTCGGACTCCACACCGACATCGAAGCCAAAGGAGCACAAGCACCCCTCCTACGGCTCCAGAGCCAAAATCAAAACCACGCTCGGAACCGAAAAAAATCAGCACCAAAAGGAGACAACAAGCAGGAAGAACTGTTTCGGCCAGATCCTACGGATCCGAAATAAAAGACATTACATATTGACCCTAAAACAGGCCATATTGTCAATATCCCATCAAAGAAGAGGAAATTGGATACCTCACACTGTCCTGGGGTACCTGTGAAGAAAAGAGACTTTGCAACTTCACCTCTAAGATCCTCTTCTCCTATTCTTCCTACCAAACCTTTGTCTCCCACAAACTCTCCTATATACTCTCCTAGATTCTCTCCAGTACTTCCATACTCACCCTTACCACCACAGGATGAGGATGATCTAGGGGATGGGGGTGGAGACGATAAGGATCCTTTAGATGACCCTGATGATCACACTACTCCACCACAGGATCCATGGGAAGATTACAACAATCCCACAGATCCTCCAGACCTCCCTGATCCGGATGTATACCCATCTAGGCCATCCCCTCCAGATGACAATATAGGTTTTAGCCAGCTCATTAATAGGGCTGTGCAATATCATGGGGTTGAGCTACATTCAGACCCCATGGACGAAGATTTCCTACTAGATACATTTGCTCAGTCACAAAAATCAATACATACATTACCCATGCTTAAAGGTGTCATTAAACATGCACCAGACATATTTAAAGACCCTGTGAGGACCAGGATTCTCAATCCTCGGATTGATAAAGTATAAACCTGCCCCTAACGATCCCATTTACATTAAAGTACAACTCCCTTTAGATTCTTTGGTACTCTCAAATGCGCGAAAAAGTGCTAATTCCCAAACCTTTGGTGATGCTCCACCTCAAGACAAAGAGTCTAAACTGCTGGATGCATCAGGCAAACAAGTTGCCTCACAAGCAGCCAATCATTGGAGAATAGCCAATGCACAGGCATTGCTTGCCAGATATGACAGGGCTCACTACGATGAGCTTGAATATCTTATTCAACATTTACCTGACCGATACAAAGCCAAGGCGGACGATCTGGTCCAAGAGGGCAAGTTAATTACAAATGCATCCATCAAATGTGCCCTCGATGCAGCAGACACTGCATCTAAATCTGTCAACACCAGTGTCTTACTTCGCAGACATGCATGGTTGCGCATTTCTGGTTTTAAACAAGAAGTGCAAACTACTATCTTAAATCAGCCGTTTGATCAAGAACACCTCTTTTGCCAAGCTGTGGATACAGCTTTGGAGAAGATGAAAAAAGACACAGACACTGCAAAATCCATGGGAGCATTACAATCTCAAACACCAAGAGGTTCCTTTCGTCGCTCCTTTTATAGGGGCACATCCAAAAACATTAGCACAGACACTACTTCCTCCTCCTACAAGAGTCCCACACAAACATTCTCCAACAGGGGATATTTTAGAGGTGGGTACAGAGGAAATAGTAACAAGGGTAGAGGCCGAGGTAACAACAACCGAACCTCCCCTACTACTAAACAGTGACTTCCCTCCTCTCCCTCAAGACAATTCCACTCCGGTCGGAGGACGACTCACAGTTCCTATCTGTCTGGAACTCCATCACTACAGACAGGTGGGTAAGACAAGTTATCCAGTATGGTTACTGCCTGGAACTTACCTCAACTCCCCCAACCATACCTCCCAGACAACGTCCAATGTCCACGGAACATCTAACGCTCCTGAAACAGGAGGTTCTCTCACTTCTTCAAAAGCATGCAATAGAACCAGTTCCCCTTCAGCATCAAGGCACAGGGGTTTACTCCCTCTACTTTCTCATCCCCAAAAAGGACGGTTCTCTCAGACCAATACTGGACCTCAGACCTTTGAATATCTACATACAATCAGACCACTTTCACATGGTCACCCTTCAACAGGTCCTCCAACTGCTCCAACGAGGCGATTTCCTTGCCACTCTAGATCTCAAGGACGCCTACTTCCATATTCCTATTCACCCTGCTCACAGGAAATATCTACGGTTTGTAGTGGACGGTCAGCACTATCAATTCAAGGTCCTCCCATTCGGAGTGACCACAGCACCCAGAGGCTTCACAAAGTGTCTGGCAGTAGTAGCCGCCCACTTGCGAAGACAACAAATTTATGTGTTTCCATACCTGGACGACTGGCTCATAAAAGCCAAGTCACACAGCCAGTGTGTTCACACACACCAAACAATTCAGCTGCTCCACAACTTAGGGTTCACAATAAACCTCACCAAGTCACATCTTCAACCGTCCCACCTACATCAGTATCTAGGGGCCACAATAGACACTTCCAAAGCCCTTGCATACCCCAATCCAGTCAGAATAGCCAGTATGCAAACCCTCATAACAAAATTTCAGCCCCAACACTCACTACCAGCTCGAGTGTTTATGCAGCTAATAGGGATGATGGCCTCTTGCATTTTCATAGTACCTCACACAAGACTCCAGATGCGCCCTTTACAAGAATGTTCAGCACGTCAGTGGAACCAGGCTCAAGGTCAACTTACAGATCTGGTGTTGGTGGACAGCCGCACACATCGCTCTCTGCAGTAGTGGAACACACAACCTTTCCAAAGGGCGGCTGTTCCTAGACCCAGTTCCACAGATAGTGCTAACAGCGGACGCATCGCTCACCGGCTGGGGAGCCCATTTCTTAAACCATACAATTCAGGGCAGGTGGACCCCCTCAACAAAAAGTGCTCCACATCAATCACCTGGAGTTACTGGCAATCTTTCTGGCATTAAAATCATTGCAAACACATCTCATCAACAAAACTGTCCTTGTCCGCACAGACAATATGACAGCAATGTATTGTATACAAAAACAAGGAGGGACACATTCTTTGCAGCTTTCTCAACTAGCGCAAAGCATATGGAAATGGGCCATCCCACAAAAGATAGACCTTCTAGCAGAACATCTTCCAGGGGTACACAATCAGATTGCTGATCTGCTCAGTCGTCAGAGACTGCACATCCACGAATGGGAACTTCATCCGCAAGTTCTTCATCCGTTTTTTCAGATGTGGGGCCACCCAGACATAGATCTGTTCGCCACACATGCAAACGCAAAATGCCCAACCTTCGCCGCCAGGTATGCACACCCATTGTCCAAGGGCAATGCGATATGGATGAACTGGTCAGGCAGATTTGCGTATGCTTTTCCGCCACTCCCGCTCATTCCATTAGTGGTACGCAAGCTCAAACAACAGTCTCACGATAATCATGGTTGCTCCAACATGGGCCCGGCAACCATGGTTCACAAAACTGCTGGAACTCTCAGTAGTTTCCACACCAAAAACTACAACTCTCCCCAAAGCTTCTTACACAGAACCATGGAGAGATAAGGCATCCAGATCCAGCTCAACTAAACCTAGCAATCTGGCTCCTGAAGTCCTAGAGTTCGGTTACCTCAACCTCCCACCGGACTGTATGAACATTATTAAAGAGGCTAGACACCCTACTACTAGAGCTTGCTATGCAGCCAAATGTTAAAGATTTGTCATTTACTGCAATAACAACAAAATTGACCCACTAGATGCTTCAATTCAAAACATTATTTGTTATTTACTGCATCTACTAAGATGTAATCTGGCATACACATCCATAAGACTACATCTTGCTGCCATTGCCGCTTACCTACAAAACAGACATTTGTCATTGTTTAGGGTACCGGCCATCAAAGCGTTTATGGAAGGCCTTAAAAGGATAATTCCTCCCAGAATCCCACCCTCTCCAGTGTGGAATTTAAACATTGTCCTTACTAGGCTCATGGGTCCTCTATTTGAACCTCTACACAAATG